>CM033696.1:6593922-6885240 GCA_019514585.1 Dendrobium officinale | reverse complement strand
CGATAAGGAAAAAAACACACACCAAGAATTTTTATAGTGATTCGGTCAAAATATGACCTATGTCCACTCCCCGGAGTCCTCCGCTCCGGGATTTTCACTACCAAAAATAGTTCTCCTTTTGCCCCCTCGGTAAGGCGGAGAAGCCTTTACAAACCTCCCTTTCACCAACCCGGTGTGGCGGAGTGCCAAACTCTATTTTCGCCCTCCTGGCGACGGCAGAGAACCTTCTCATTTTTCTCCATCCTGGAGAAGGCAGAGAACCTCGAGGTCACGGATGTAGATGAGCCTTTCCCTTGGAGATCCTCCCTCAAATTATTCTAGGGCCACAGGAGAAGCAAGATGCAGTAAGTACGGAGCAAACGTGTGATCTCCCTCACACCTCTTCTCCCTCACAACGCTCACCTTCTCCTTCCTCTCTCAACCCTAAAGAACTTCTCTAGAGCTCTCTCCCTTGGAATCCCTCTCTAACCCACGTTCACCCCCTCTGTGATTCTTACTGAAAAAGGACTTGATTGACATCTAAAAAACGGGCTCCAAAAACCTCTGATTTCAAAAGTAGCCGTTACTGTTCGTACAGTACGATTCAACATCGTACAATACGATCTTCATAAACAGTCTTCGTCCTGGTACAAAGATGTACCAAACAGTTAAAAAAAAAATTCATACTGTACGATATAATATCGTACGGTATGATCCACAAAATACTATTCGTACAGGACGATGGTCTGGACGACCAGATGTCGTCTCTATTCATCGTATGGTACGATCACTATCATACAGTACGATGAGACAAAAAAAAAAATAGATCATCCAGGATGATATCCGGGACAATCAAACTTCATCTATGTTCATCGTATGGTACGATCCGGTTTGTACAGTACGATGTTCAAAATTTAATTAGGCCTGGATTTCATGCACTAATCACGGGTTAATTTAAGTAAGTATTTAAAATAAATTATACAGTACAAAACGACGCAAAATCACTTACTAAAACTAAACTACGGCTAGGGTTTTGGATCTGAACATGTCGTACAGTACGAAACTATTCGTACAGTACGATCTATTCACAAAATCGTCCACATAGCTCGGATCGTACGGTATGAATTAATTAAAATCATACAGTACGATCTCCAGAGAAGAAATTCTAATACATTTTGCATTTAAAAACAAGCTCTCCCCCTGTGTGTGTGCATGGTTGCTCTTACTCTTATGCATTTTGTGGCCAAACTCAATAAAATAAAAATAAAATAAATAGAAAAATACAATGTCTGACTCATACTCCTAATCTACCCATTCTTGAGTCTTCCTTTCGTCCTGAGTCACTTGTGATCTTCTGAAATGTTAGTACTCAAGGAAAATAGCAAATAATATTATGTTCAATGAAAAGTTGTTCTAAAACACTCATTATTTGGCATCATCAAAATCTCAAGCTCGGGGTCATTGGTTGCAACAATCTCCCCCTTTTTGATGATGTCAAATAATTTATTGCAAGTAAGTACAAATAACATTTCTTTTATTTTTTTTTTATTTATATTTTTTTGTGTTTTTTTTCAAATTAAACACAAGAAAAAAGATACCAAAAGCAAGTACAAAACAAAAGAGGAATGCATTTAGATAACAGACACAACAACAAGTACAACAAACTTCTCCCCCTTTTGACAGCACAAAAAGGAGGAGCAACTAAAGAAAAAAGCAAAAGAAAGAAATTACAATGCAAACACAAACAATCTACGCAGACGGGTTCTGATCAGTTGGTGGTGGAGGTGGATTTGGTTGAAAATATTGAAAGAGAGCATCGAAGCGGTGATCAATTGCAGTAAAACGTTCTCCAAACCATTGCATATCTGTCTCGTGTTGCTGATGTTGTTCTTGAATATGCATGTCGAGACGAGTCTGCAGCTGGTCGAAAAACGTGCGACCAAATCATCGTTAGGGTGTGCTGGTGTAGGTGCTCGGGGTGCGGCATGGCGTCGTGGTCGAGCTGGAGCTGCTGCTGGGGGGCATCTTCTCATTCTTCTTCATCAAAGACTGGTTCTTCAGGCTCGTGTCCCCGATGAAAGAGAATACGGAAGGAAGCATCCGTATAAAAAAAATAGGAAGAATGTCGGGTTCACCAGGGTAGGATAATTGATATTTATTGTGGATGATATATATCCCTATTAGGTGACCAAGAGCTAGATTCTATTTTCATCGGGTGGTAGGAAAACGAACAAAAGTCATATGGTGAATATAGTTGCTAATTAAATCAACCTCATCAAAATTTATGTTGGACATAATAAGATAGGTAGCGACGGATAAGGTCGGGGTCAGATTGATACGGTCGCCACCTTTGGGTATTATTAAGGTTCGAAGGACATGTTGAATTATTCGGGCATTTCGAGTTAAGGATTGAACTAGAGGTTGGTGTTGATGGAAAGTAGCATTCCTAAGAACTCTATTAACATCGCTCCAATCAAATTCATTAGTAAGAAATGAGCGAACCATAGGTCCTTCAGTGGATAACCCAATATATTGGGCGATGTCGGCTCTAGTGATCTCAACGTTACGGCCACAAATAAAAGAGTGAAAGGTGGTGTTGTCGACGGTGTAGGTAAGGTTAGCAAGAAATTCGAAGAGAAGTTCAGAATTGTAAGGAAATGACAGGGTGAGTAGGAATTGGAAGGTGGTGGAAGCAAAGAGGCCCATTACCTTGAAATTGAGAGCAGCCTGATTAAGCATTTTTTAAGGAGAAATTTTGTAGGCATTATATCGGTGGTATGCTTCCTCATTTTCAGTATTCAAAAAATGAGCAGGTTGGCGACTCGACGAGGATGAGCTTCTAGCAGTCATCTGACCTCGTTTAGACATTGCAAGAGGACACGAAACTGAGTGAAGGAGTGAGTGAGGAGTGGTTTGAGTGAAAAGAACGGCCTAGGCAAGGGTACTTATGAGAAATTTTGACAATCGTACAGTACGATCTATTATAGTACAGTACGATAGCAAATTAATGTCCTGACCGGTCGTTTCGGGAAAAGGCAGTCAAATCGTACAGTACGATATGTATCGTATAGTACGATCAGGCGAATTTCGATCGTCCCGAGGCCCTCAGTACGACTTTTGACCAAAAGTTTCGTACAGTACGAACAGGTGTATCATACAGTACGAGCCATAATAAATATCGTACCAAACACTTTAACTCATATTTATTCCGTGTGCTGATGTGTATCGTACTGTACGAAAGGTATGTATCGTATAGTACGATACTTAATAATGTCGTACCAACCTGATTTAATTCGTCCCAATTCGTTGCTGACGTGTATCGTATCGTACGAAGAAGAGATATCATACAATACGATAGGCAATAATATCGGATGAATATCGTACAATACGATGTAGGTCGTACAGTACGATCAACAGAGTAGAAATCTGCTTGTTGGTGGACGTTATGTGGATTAAGATGTATCGTACGGTACGATATGTGTATCGTACAGTACGATGAACAGACAATGCAGAGTTTTTGTGTGGTGAGTGTGTGATGATCAGGAGCAGCCTTATTTTAAATTTTTTTATGCAGTTATATCTATGACACCTAATCTAGTCCTCAATGTGCTAAAAGTGTCGAAAGCTAGAGGTTTTGTGAATATGTCTGCCAATTGATCTCCTGTAGCGATGTGATGTAATTCTATATCTCCTTTAGCGACGTGATCTCTAATGAAATGGTGTCTAATGTCTATGTGTTTCGTTCGAGAGTATTGAATTGGGTTCTTAGAGATACAAATTGCACTTGTGTTGTCACACATGATCGAGATGGTTCCAACAGGTAGTCCAAGATCAAGAATTTGTTGTTTTAACTATAGTACCTATGCAACACAACTTCCTACTATGATATATTCTGCCTCGGCTGTGGAAAGTGCTACTGAGTTTTGCTTCCTACTGGACCAAGAAACAAATGATTGTCCTACGAATTGGCAGGTACCAGAGGTGCTTTTTCTATCTATCCTACATCCTGCAAAGTTAGAATCTGAGTATCCTAGGATTTCAAAGGAAGTGCTGTGTCTGGGATACCAAATTCCTAAGTTTGGGGGCCTAGTAGATATCTAAGAATTCTTTTGACAGAATTTAAATGAGACTCTTTAGGATCGGCTTGGAAACGGGCACAAAGGCACACACTAAATATTATGTCCGGTCTACTGGCAGTCAAGTAAAGAAGGGATCCAATCATTTCTCTATATTTTTTTTTGATCTACTGATTTTCCACTAGGATCTTTATCTAATTGGATTGTCTAACTCATTGGGGTGTTCATGGGTTTTGCACTATCCAATTCATATTTCTTTAAAATATCCTTAATATACTTTGATTGGCTAAGAAAAGTTCCATTATACATTTGTTTTACACTAAATCCAAGAAAGTAATTAAGTTCTCTCATCATGCTCATTTCAAACTCATTACTCATTATTTTTGAAAATTCATCGCATAACATTTTATCTGAAGATCCAAATAAAATGTCATCCATGTATATCTAAACAATGAGAATTTCTTTTTTGTCCTTTTGTAAAAACAGCGTAGTATCTACACTACCCTTTTCAAATCCTCTATCCAAAAGAAATGAGCTAAGTCTTTAGTACCATACTCTAGGTGCTTGCTTTAGTCCATACAGTGCCTTCTTTAATTTAAATACATGGTTTGGAAACTGTGAACTTTCAAATCCGGGGGGTTGCTCAACGTAGACATCTTCCTTAATTATCCCGTTCAGAAATGCACTCTTTACATCCATTTGATATAACTTAAAGTTCTTGAAGCAAGCAAAAGCTAAGAGCACTCTTATGGCTTCTAGTCTAGTAACCGAGGCAAAGGTTTCTTCAAAGTCTATTCCCTCAATTTGGTTGTACCCCTTAGCTTCCAGTCTTGCTTTATTCCTTATTATTATTCCTGAATCATTCACCTTATTCTTGAAGACCCATTTTGTTCCAACAACACTTTGTTCTTTAGGTCTCTTGACTAACTGCCAAACATCATTCCTGGTGAATTGGTTCAGCTCTTCTTGCATTGCTAGAATCCAAAATTCATCTCCTAAGGCTTGATCTATACTAGTAGGTTCTATCATAGAGATGAATGCTGAGTGACTAACCTCCTTCCTAAGTCCATGCCTAGTTCTTACACCTTCTGAAGGGTCTCCTAAAATTAACTCTTTAGGATGACTAGAAGAATATATCCATTCTCTAGGCAAATCTTCCTGAGGTTCGACCCTTTCTCCTAAGGTCATAGTCTCTACTCCTTGAATTGCCTCTATTTCATCATCTTCAATTTTAGATTCAGAGGACTTATCTGATTCATCAAATACCACATGGGTGGACTCTTCTACTACAAGGGTTCTCTTATTAAAGATTTTATAGGCCTTACCTACAGAAGAATAACCTAAGAAGACACCCTCATCAGACTTGGGATCAAATTTTCCTAAGGGATGTTTACCATTATTCAGGATGAAGTACATGCATCCAAAGACATGTAAATATGAAAGGTTTGGTGTCCTACCCTTAAGGAGTTCATATGGAGTTTTATTCAGCTTCGATCTAATGTTTACTCTGTTTAAAAAAACAGGCTGTGTTGACTGCTTCTGCCCAAAAGTATCTAGGAAGGGTATACTCCGCTAACATTGCCCTAGCAGCTTCTACCAAAGTTCTATTCTTCCTTTCTGCTATACCATTTTGTTGGGGTGTTCTAGGGGCTGAGAAATTGTGTTCTATTCCTATCTCTTGACAGAATGACTCAAACCTATCATTTTGGAACTCTCCACCATGATCGCTATGGATTGTTGATATTTCACAACCTAATTTTCATTGAATCCATGTGGAGAAAACTTTAAATTCCTCAAAAGACTCATTTTTGTGTGCTAAGAATCTTACCCAAGTAAATCTAGTGAAATCATCTATAATCACAAATCCATAATTCTTTCCACCTAGACTGGCTGTACTAACGGGTCCAAATAAGTCCATGTGTAGAATTTCTAGTGGCCTAGAGGTGATCACATCTCTAATTGAGTGAAAAGATGATTTGACTTATTTTCTTAGCTGGCAAGCATCACATAAGTGATCCTTGGTAAAGTCTAACTTAGGTACACCTCTAACTAGGTTTTTCTGAGTGATGTTTCTAAGAGTTTTTATACTAGCATGGCATAGTCTCCTATGCCATAGCCATGAGTCATCAACTATTGTTTTCAAACATAATGAATTTGAGTTATCAATGCAATCAAGGTCTAACATGTAAACATTATTCATTCGTTTTTCTTCTAAAACTAATTTATCAAATAAAACTAATCAGGCATTTATCAGATAAAAATTTAATGTCAAAACCTTTGTCACACAATTGACTAATGCTAAGTAAATTATGTTTCAAAACCATCAACTAGTAAGACATTTTCTATTAAAAAATTTTTTAGCATTACCAACAGTACCTGAGCCTATCACCTTCCTGGTAGTGTTGTCTCCCAACGTTACTTTGCCTCCAGTTTTGGTCTCCAGTAGGATGAACTTCTTCATATCTCCAGTCATGTGTCGTGAGCAGCCACTATCCAGGTACCACATGCTCTCACTAGGTCTTTTGTGAGAGCATCACTACTACAATTTCATTCAAGGATTAGATTTGGGAACCCAAGTGAGTTTGGGTTCCTCCTTATGCTTGCATGAATGAGATGTATGCATGCATGCTATGCTGTGATGGATGCAGTTTAGGTCTCCATACTAAGTGTGTCCTACGGTGAATTGTGCATGTGCGGGCTATGTGACCTAACATGCCACAAGAAACACCTAACACCTAACACCAGGAAATGGGTTTACTAATCTATATGGGGGTGATAGTGCCTCTTCCTAAAGTTGTGTGATGCATGCTGTGTTGGGGGTTTGCTAGGATGGCATAATGTGAGTGATGCAATTTCATTTTCTAGTTCTTTTATTCTCTCACTAAAAGTTTTATTTTGAGCTGTCAATCCATCAACTTCTATTAATAGCAAGTGCTCACTATGATCTACTTCTAATAATGCAAGTTTGTCTAGTTTATGAAAAGCTTCTTCTAGTTCAATATGAGTGGTTTTTCAAGGTTTCATGCTCTTCAGTTAGTTCAATATGCTTCTTATTTAATGCATCATACTCATCAAGAAGTAACATATGATCTCTATCTAAATCAGCATTTTCTTTTTAAACAAGTTAGCATGCTCGGTTTGTAAAGAACTAAATTCAACATTAAGCTTAGCATGCATCTTTTTTAATTTCTTATACGAGTCATGAATATTCTCAGAAATAAGCAATAATTCTTCATATGAAAGTTGACATACCTCATCTTGATCCGATTGATCAAGGTTATCGTTAGCCATAAGACACAAGTTTAGTTACCTCCTCCTCTGCTTCTTCTTCTGAAGATTCTGAGGCAGAGTCGGCCCAAAAAGCTTTCTGTGTCTTTGTCTTTTTCCTTTCTTGTATTTTGCTTTGTCATCTCCTTTCTCCTTAGCTGGTTGACTCTTCAGATTGGGGCAATCGGCTCGAAGGTGTCCTGGCTTCCTGCACTCAAAACAAATTATATCAGATGAAACCTTATTGGACCTTGAGCTCTTACCTTTATTCCAGCTGTTCTGATGACGCTTCTGTTTTCTCTTCAGAAAATTTTTGAACTGTCGGGTCATCAGTGCTATCTCATCCTCTTCTTCCTCCCCTGCAGAGCTTTCACTTTCTGAGTTGCTAGCTTTTAATGCCACTGTCCGCTCCTTTTTCTTTTCACCTGCATCACTTTGCCTTTGGCTCACTCCTTGCTCGTATGCAATTAGTGACCCAAGGAGGTTATCAATAGAATAAACATTAAGGTCTTTGGACTCAGTGATAGCAGTTATCTTAGCATCATAGAAACTAGGTATGCATCTAAGAATTTTATTCACTTTCTCAGAATTTGAAATTTCTCTACCTAATGCATGCAAGGATGTCACGATTTGGGTGAACCTAGTGTACATGTCAGAAATTGTTTCGCTAGGTTTCATACAGAATAATTCATAATCATGCAGTAAAATGTTAAGCCTAGACTTTTTTACTTTGTTTGTTCCTTCGTATGTAATTCACAGTCTATCCCAAATCTCCTTACCAGAAACACAAGTAGATACTCTCATATAGTCCTTAGATTCCAATGCACAAAAAAAAAAAAAAAAAAAACAGTTTAAGCACTTAGCATTCAGTTGGGCTAACTCCCTATCCTCAATGCTCCATTCATTAAAAGGTACAGGAGTTTTCAAATCATTAACAGTTTTAAACGGTGCAACATATCCATCGTTTACTAACATCCACATGCGGTAATCTATATATTGCAAAAATGTAGACATTCTAATTTTCCAGAAATCAAACGAAATATTATCAAAAAGTGGTGGACGAGTTATTGAATAACCCTCCGCAGTGTTACGATTACCAAATTTCGACATGATCATTTTTTCAAGGTTTTCTAAAACACTATTTTTTGAAAACAAGCTCTTATACCAATTTAAATTACTAAATGACAAGAGGGGGGGGGGTGAATTGTGAAAATCTTTTTCTCAACAAAAATAACCCTAAACAGGAGTTCTAATTTTTTTTTTATTTTTGAAATTTTATAACAAAACTTTAAGCAAGTTTTCTTCCACAAATTTCACCATGCAATAGTTATGAAAATTAAATGCAAGTAAACAATAAATGACGATAAGGAAAAAACACACCAAGAATTTTTATAGTGGTTTGGTCAAAATATGACCTACGTCCACTCCCCGGAGTCCTCTGCTCCGGGATTTTCACTACCAAAAATAGTTCTCCTTTTGCACCCCTCGGCAAGGCGGAGAAGCCTTTACAAACCTCCCTTTCACCAACCCGGCGTGGCGGAGTGCCAAACTCTGTTTTCACCCTCCTGGCGACGGCAAAGAATCTTCTCGTTTTTCTCCATCCTAGAGAAGGCAGAGACCTCGAGGTCATAGATGTAGACGATCCTTTTCCTTGGAGATCCTCCCTCAAATTCTTCTAGGGCCACAGGAGGAAGAAGATGCAGCAAGTACGGATCAACCGTGTGATCTCCCTCACACCTCTTCTCCCTCACAACGCTCACCTTCTCCTTCCTCTCTCAACCCTAAAGAACTTCTCTAGAGCTCTCTCCCTTGGAATCCCTCTCTCACCACGTTCATCCCCTCTGTGATTCTTACTAAAAAAGGACTTGTTTGACATCTAAAATGGGCTCCAAAAACCTCTGATTTCAAAAGTAGTTGTTACTATTCGTACAGTACGATTCAACACATACAGTACGATATTCATAAACAGACTTCGTCCTGGTACGAAGATGTACGAACAGTTAAAAAATAATTCATACTGTACGATATAATATCGTATGGTACGATCCACAAAATACTATTCGTACAGGACGATGGTCTGGATGACCAGATGTTGTCTATGTTCATTATATGGTACGATCACTATCGTACAGTACAATGAGACAAAAACCAAGAGATCGTCCAGGATGATATCCGGGACGATCAAACTTTGTCTCTAGTCATCGTATGGTATGATCCAGTTCGTACAGTATGATTTTCAAAATTTAATTAGACCTGGATTTTATGCACTAATCATGGGTTAATTTAAGTAAGTATTTAAAATAGATCGTACAGTACGAAACTATTCGTACAGCACGAACGACGAAAATCACTTACTTAAACTAAATTACGGTTAGGGTTTTGGATCCGAACATATCGTACAGTACGAAACTATTCGTACAGTACGATCTATTTACAGAATCATCCACATAGCTCGGATCGTACGGTACGAATTAAAATCGTATAGAACGATCACTAGAGAAGCAATTGTAATACATTTTGCATTTAAAAATAAACTCTCCCCCTGTGTGTGTGCATGGTTGCTCTTACTCTTATGCATTTTGTGGCCAGACTCAATGAAATAAAAATAAAATAAATAGAAAAATACAATGTCTGACTCATACTCCTAATCTACCCGTTCTTGAGTCTTCCTTTCGTCCTGAGTCACTTGTGATCTTCCTGAAATGTTAGTACTCAAGGACAATAGCAAATAAAATAATATTCAATGAAAAGTTGTTCTAAAACACTCATTATTTGGCATCATCAAAATCTCAAGCTCGGGGTCATTGGTTGCAACAATCTCCCCCTTTTTGATGATGTCAAATAATTTGTTACAAGTAAGTACAAATAACATTTCTTTTGTTTTTTTTATTTATATTTTTTTGTGGTTTTTTTTTTCAAATTAAACACAAGAAAAAAAGATACCAAAAGCAAGTACAAAACAAAAGAGGAATGCATTTAGATAACAAGCACAACAACAAGTACAACAAACTTCTCCCCCTTTTGACAGCACAAAAAGGAGGAGCAACTAAAGCAAAAAGAAAAATAAAGAAACTACAATGCAAACACAAACAATCTAAGCAGATGGGTCCTGATCAGTTGATGGTGGAGGTAGATTTGATTGAAAATATTGAAAGAGAGCATCAAAGCGGTGATTAATTACAGTAAAACGTTCTCCAAACCATTGCATATCTGTCTCGTGTTGCTGATGTTGTTCTTGAATATGCATGTCGAGACGAGTTTGCAGCTGGTCGAAGTGTGCGACCAAATCATCGTTAGGGTGTGCTGGTGCAGGTGCTCGGGGTGCGGGATGGCGTCGTGGTCGAGCTGGAGCTGCTGCTGGGGCATCTTCTCCTTCTTCTTCATCAAAGTCTGGTTCTTCAGGCTCGTGTCCCCGATGAAAGAGAATATGGAAGGAAGCATCCGTATAAAAAATAGGAAGAATGTCGGGTTCACCAGGGTAGGACAATTGATATTTATTGTGGAGGATATATCCTATTAGGTGACCAAGAGCTAGATTCTATTTACGTCAGGAGGTAGGTAGACGAACAAAAGTTATATGGCGAATGAAGTTGCTAATTAAATCAACCTCATCAAATTTTATTTTGGACATAATAAGATAGGTAGCGACAGATAAGGTCGGGGTAAGATTAATACGGTCGCCACCTTTGGGTATTATTGAGGTTCGAAGGACATGTTGAATTATTCGGGCATTTCGAGTTAAGGATTGAACTAGAGGTTGGTGTTGATGGAAAGTAGCATTCCTAAGGACTCTATTAACATCGCTCCATTCGAATTCATCGGTAAGAAATGAGTGAAACATAGGTCCTTCAGTGGACAACCCAATATATTGGGCGATGTCGGCTCTATTGATCTCAATGTTACGGCCACAAAAAAAAAGAGTGAAGGTGGTGTTGTCGACGGTGTAGGTGAGGTTAGCAAGAAATTCGAAGAGAAGTTCAGAATTGTAAGGAAATGATAGGGTGAGTAGGAATTGGAAGGTGGTGGAAGCAAAGAGGCCCATTACCTCGAAATTGAGAGCAGCCTGGTTAAGCATTTTTTAAGGAGAAATTTTGCAGGCTTTATATCGGTGGTAGGCTTCCTCATTTTCAATATTCAGAAAATGAGCAGGTTGGCGACTCGACGAGGATGAGCTTCCAGCAGTCATCCGACCTCGTTTAGACATTGCAAGAGGGCACGAAACTGAGTGAAGGAGTGAGTGAGGAGTGGTTTGAGTGAAAAGAACGGCCTAGGCAAGGGTACTTACAAGAAATTTCGACAATTGTACAGAACGATCTATTATCGTACAGTACGATAGCCAATTAATATCCTGACCAGTCGTTTCGGGAAAAGGCAGTCAAATCGTACAGTACGATAAGTATCGTATAGTACGATAAGGCAAATTTTGATCGTCCTGAGGCCCTCAGTACGACTTTTGACCAAAAGTTTTGTACAATACGAACAGGTGTATCGTACAGTACGATTCATAATAAATATCGTACCAAGCACTTTAACTCATATTTATTCCATGTGCTGATGTGTATCGTATCGTACGAAGAAGTGATATCGTACAATACGTTAGGTAATAATATCGGACAAATATCATACAGTACGATGTAGGTCGTACAATACGATCAACAGAGCAGAAATCTTCTTATTGGTGGATGTTATGTGGATTAAGATGTATCGTACGGTACGATATGTGTATCGTACAGTACGATGAATAGACAATGCAGAGTTTTTATGTGGTGAGTGTGTGATGATCAGGAGCAACCTTATTTTAAATTTTTTTTTATGCAGTTATATCTATGACACCTAATCTAGTCCTCAATGTGCTAAAGGTGTCGAAAGCTAGAGGTTTTGGGAATATGTTTGCCAGTTGATCTCCTGTAGCGATGTGATGTAATTCTATATCTCTCTTAGCGACGTGATCTCTAATGAAATGGTGTCTAATGTCTATGTGTTTCGTTCAAGAGTATTGAATTGGGTTCTTAGAGATACAAATTGCACTTGTGTTGTCACACATGATCGAGATGGTTCCAACAGGTAGTCTAAGATCAAGATTTTATTGTTTTAACCATAGTACCTGTGCAACACAACTTTCTACTGCGATATATTCTGCCTCGGCTGTGGAAAGTGCTACTGAGTTTTGCTTCCTACTGGACCAAGAAACTAATGATTGTCCTACGAACTGGCAGGTACCAGAGGTGCTTTTTCTATCTATCCTACATCCTGGAAAGTCATAATCTTAGTACCCTAGGATTTCAAAGGAAGTGCTGTGTCTGGGATACCAAATTCCTAAGTTTGGGGTGCCTAATAGATATCTAAGAATTCTTTTGACAACAGTTGAATGAGACTCTTTAGGATCGGCTTGGAAACGGGCGCAAAGGCACAGACTAAACATTATGTCCGATCTACTGGCAGTCAGGTAAAGAAGGGATCCAATCATTCCTCTATATTTTTTCTGATCTACTGATTTTCCACTAGGATCTTTATCTAATTGGATTGTCGAACTCATTGGGGTGTTCATGGGTTTTGCTCTTCTTGCATTGATAGAATCCAAAATTCATCTCCTAAGGCTTGATCTATACTAGTAGGTTCTATCATAGAGATGAATGCTGAGTGACTAACCTCCTTCCTAAGTCCATGCCTAGTTCTTACACCTTCTGAAGGGTCTCCTAAAATTAACTCTTTAGTATGACTAGAAGAATATATCCATTCTCTAGGCAAATCTTCCTGAGGTTCGACCCTTTCTCCTAAGGTCATATTCTCTACTCCTTGAATTGCCTCTATTTCATCATCTTCAATTTTAGATTCAGAGAACTTATCTGATTCATCAAATACCACATGGGTGGACTCTTCTACTACAAGGGTTCTCTTATTAAAGATTCTATAGGCCATACCTACAGAAGAATAACCTAAGAAGATACCCTCATCAGACTTGGGATCAAATTTTCCTAAGGGATGTTTATCATTATTCATGATGAAGCACTTGCATCCAAAGACATGTAAATGTGAAAGGTTTGGTGTCCTACCCTTAAGGAGTTCATATGGAGTTTTATTCAGCTTCGATCTAATGTTTACTCTGTTTAAAACATAACAGGCTGTGTTGACTGCTTCTGCCCAAAAGTATCTAAGAAGGGTATACTCCGCTAACATTGCCCTAGCAACTTCTACTAAAGTTATATTCTTCCTTTCTTCTATACCATTTTGTTGGGGTGTTCTAGGGGCTGAGAAATTATGTTCTATTCCTATCTCTTGATAGAATGACTCAAACCTATCATTTTGGAACTCTCCACCATGATCGCTATGGATTATTGATATTTCACAACCTAATTTTCGTTGAATCCATGTGGAGAAAACTTTAAATTCCTCAAAAGACTAATTTTTTAGTGCTAAGAATCTTACCCAAGTAAATCTAGTGAAATCATCTACAATCACAAATCCATAATTCTTTTCACCTAGACTGGCTGTACTAATGGGTCCAAATAAGTCCATGTATAGAATTTCTAGTGGCCTAGAGGTGATCACATCTATAATTGAGTGAAATGATGATTTGACTTATTTTCCTAGTTGGTAAGCATTACATAAGTGATCCTTGGTAAAGTATAACTTAGGTACACCTCTAACTAGGTTTTTCTGAGTGATGTTTCTAAGAGTTTTCATGCTAGCATGGCATAGTCTCCTATGCCATAGCCATGAGTCATCAACTATTAATTTCAAATAGAATGAATTTGAGTTATCAATGCAATCAAGGTTTAACATGTAAACATTATTCATTCGTTTTCCTTCTAAAACTAGTTTATCAAATAAACTAATCATGCATTTATCAGATAAAAATTTAATGTCAAAAGCTTTGTCACATAATTGACTAATGCTAAGTAAATTATGTTTCAAACCATCAACTAGTAAGACATTTTCTATCAAAAAATTTTTAGCATTACCAACAGTACCTGAGCCTATCACCTTCCTGGTAGTGTTGTCTCCCAACGTTTCTTTGCCTCCAGTTTTGGTCTCCAGTAGGATGAACTTCTTCATATCTCCAGTCATGTGTCGTGAGCAGCCACTATCCAGGTACCACATGCTCTCACTAGGTCTTTTGTGAGAGCATCCCTACAATTTCATTCAAGGATTAGATTTGGGAACCCAAGTGAGTTTGGGTTCCTCCTTATGCTTGCATGAATGAGATGTATGCATGCTATGTTGTGATGGATGCAGTTTAGGTCTCCATACTAAGTGTGTCCTACGGTGAATTTTACATGTGCGGGATATGTGACCTAACATGCCACAAGAGAAACACCTAACACCAGGAAATGGGTTTACTAATCTATGTGGGTGATAGTGCCTCTTCCTAAAGTTGTGTGATGCATACTGTGTTGGGGGTTTGTTAGGATGGCCTAATGTGAGTGATGCAATTTCATTTTCTAGTTCTTTTATTCTCTCACTAAAAGTTTTATTTTAAGCTGTCAATCCATCAACTTCTATTAATAGCAAGTGCTCACTATGATCTACTTCTAATGCAAGTTTGTCTAGTCTATGAAAAGCTTCTTCTAGTTCAACATGAGTGATTTTCAAGGTTTCATGCTCTTCAGTTAGTTCAATATGATTCTTATTTAATTCATCATACTCATCAAGAAGTAACATATGATCTCTATCTAAATCAGCATTTTCTTTAAACAAGTTAGCATGCTCGGTTTGTAAAGAACTAAATTTAACATTAAGCTTAGCATGCATCTTTTTTAATTTTCTATACGAGTCATGAATATTCTCAGAAATAAGCAATAATTCATCATATGAAAGTTGACATACCTCATCTTGATCCGATTGATCAAGGTTACCGTTAGCCATAAGAGACAAGTTAGTTACCTCCT
This sequence comes from Dendrobium officinale, assembly GCA_019514585.1. NCBI lineage: Eukaryota > Viridiplantae > Streptophyta > Magnoliopsida > Asparagales > Orchidaceae > Dendrobium > Dendrobium officinale. Next base: position 6,870,029 of record CM033696.1, on the reverse strand, counting down.
CCTCTGCTTCTTCTTCTGAAGATTCTGAGGCAGAGTCGGCCCAAAAAGCTTTCTGTGTCTTTGTCTTTCCTTTCTTGTATTTTGCTTTGTCATCTCCTTTCTCCTTAGCTGGTTGACTCTTCAGATTGGGGAAATCGGCTCGAAGGTGTCCTGACTTCCTGCACTCAAAACAAATTATATCAGATGAAACCATATTGGACCTTGAGCTCTTACCTTTATTCCAGCTTTTCTGATGACGCTTCTATTTTCTCTTCAAAAAATTTTTGAACTGTCGGGTCATCAGTGCTATCTCATCCTCATCCTCCCCTGCAGAGCTTTCACTTTCTGAGTTGCTAGCTTTTAATGCCACCGTCCGTTCCTTTTTCTTTTCACCTGAATCACTTTGCCTTTGGCTCACTCCTTGCTCGTATGCAATTAGTGACTCAAGGAGGTTATCAATAGAATAAACATTAAGGTCTTTGGACTCAGTGATAGCAGTTATCTTAGCATCATAGGAACAAGGTAAGCATCTAAGAATTTTATTCACTTTCTCAGAATTTGAAATTTCTCTATCTAATGCATGCAAGGATGTCACGATTTGGGTGAACCTGGTGTACATGTCAGAAATTGTTTCGCTAGGTTTCATACGGAATAATTCATAATCATGTAGTAAAATGTTAAGCCTAGACTGTTTTACTTCGTTTGTTCCTTCGTATGTAATGCACAGTCTATCCCAAATCTTCTTACCAGAAACACAAGTAGATACTCTCATATAGTCCTCAGATTTCAATGCACAAAAAAAATAGTTTAAGCACTTAGCATTCAGTTGGGCTAACTCCCTATCCTCATTGCTCCATTCATTGAAAGGTACAAGAGTTTTCAAACCATTAACAGTTTTAAACAGTGCAACATATAAATCATTTACTAACATCCACATGCGGTAATCTATAGATTGCAAAAATGTAGACATTCTAATTTTTTAGAAATCAAACGGAATGTTATCAAAAAGTGGTGGACGAGTTATTAAATAACCCTCCGCAGTGTTACGATTACCAAAATTTGACATGATCATTTTTTCAAAGTTTTTAAAACATTATTTTTGAAAAACAAGCTCTGATACCAATTGAAATTACTAAATGACAAGAGGGGGGTGAATTGTGAAAATCTTTTTCTCAATAAAAATAACCCTAAACAGGAGTTCTAATTTTTTTGTTATTTTTGAAATTTTACAACAAAACTTTAAGCAAGTTTTCTTCCACAAATTTCACCATGCAATAGTTATGAAAATTAAATGTAAATAAACAGTAAATGACGATAAGGAAAAAACACACCAAGAATTTTTATAGTGGTTCGGTCAAAATATGACCTACGTCCACTCCCCGGAGTCATCCGCTCCAGGATTTTCACTACCAAAAGTAGTTCTCCTTTTTCCCCCCTCGGCAAGGTGAAGAAGCCTTTACAAACCTCCCTTTCACCAACCCGGCGTGGCGGAGTGCCAAACTCTATTTTCGCCCTCCTAGCGAAGACAGAGAACCTTCTCATTTTTCTCCCTCCTGGAGAAGGCGGAGAACCTCGAGGTCACGGATGTAGACGAGCCTTTCCCTTGGAGATCCTCCCTCAAATTCTTCTAGGGCCACAGGAGGAGAAAGATGCAGCAAGTACGGAGCAACCATGTGATCTCCCTCACACCTCTTCTCCCTCATAATGCTCACCTTCTCCTTCCTCTCTCAACCCTAAAGAACTTCTCTAGAGCTCTCTCCCTTGGAATCCCTCTCTCACCACGTTCACCCCCTCTGTGATTCTTACTGAAAAAGGACTTGATTAACATCTAAAATGGGCTCCAAAAACCTCTTATTTCAAAAGTATTTATTACTGTTCATACAGTACGATTCAACATCGTACAGTATGATCTTCATAAACAGACTTCGTCTTGGTACGAAGATATACGAACAGTTAAAAAACAATTAATACTGTACGATATAATATCGTACGGTACGATCCACAAAATACTATTCGTACAGGACGATGGTCTGGACGACCAGATGTCATCTCTGTTCATCATATGGTACGATCACTATCGTACAGTAAGATGAGACAAAAACCAAGAGATCATCCAGGATGATATCCGGGACAATCAAACTTCATCTCTATTCATCGTATGGTACGATCCGGTTCGTACAATACGATGTTCAAAATTTAATTAGGCCTGGATTTCGTGCACTAATTACGAATTAATTTAAATAAGTATTTAAAATAGATTGTACAGTTGTACAGTACGAACGACGCAAAATCACTTACTTAAACTAAATTACGACTAGGATTTTGGATCTGAATATATCGTACAGTACAAAACTATTCGTACAGTACGATCTATTCACAGAATTGTCCACATAGCTCGGATCGTACAGTACGATCTCCAGAGAAGAAATTGTAATACATTTTGCATTTAAAAACAAACTCTCCCCCTGTGTGTGTGTATGGTTGCTCTTACTCTTATGCATTTTGTGGCCAGACTCAATAAAATAAAAATAAAATAAATAGAAAAATATAATGTCTGACTCATACTCCTAATCTATCCGTTCTTGAGTCTTCCTTTCGTCCTGAGTCACTTGTGATCTTCCTGAAATGTTAGTACTCAAGGACAATAGCAAATAAAATAATATTCAATGAAAAGTTGTTCTAAAACACTCATTATTTGGCATCATCAAAATCTCAAGCTCGGGGTCATTGGTTGCAACAGAGTTTTCTAAGCATTTTCTTAAAATCTTCTCAACTCTCATAAATGGATTCTCCATTAAATTGAGCAAAAGAAGTTGTATCATTTCTAAGTTTAACAATTTTTAACGGTGGAAAATACTTAACAAGAAATTTATGAGCCAACTCATTCCAAATAGTTATAGAGTTTGGGGATAAAAAATTCAACCATATATTAGCTTTATCTCTTAAAGAGAAGATAAACAATATAAGTCCAGTAGTATCATCACCGACGCCATTGTACTTAAATACTAAACAAATTTATGCTAAACTGGCTAAATGTAAATTGGGATCTTCAATAACAGTTCTCACAAATTGAGAGATTTGAACCATTTTAATAATGATAGATTTTAATTCAAAATTGTTATCTTCAATTATACGTATATTAATGCTCTTGTAAATTCAGTATATTATAGGGTTTGCTTGATTCTTAAGAGTTTTGGAATAATTTTGATTTAACACAGGTTCAATCATTTTCAAAATCATTTTGATTTTTTAAATTTTAGATAGGGTTATCTCAATTTCACGATCAAATAATAAAAGTTCCTTTCTATGAAAATAAAGCATGCAACTAAAAATATACAATCAATAATCAAAATAATAAAAAATAAAAAATATAAGTAGGTCAAACTATGCACTTAATTTAATAATACAACTAAAATTTATAAAAGTGAAATACTTTCCCGGCAATGGTGTAAAAATATGATGGGGGCTGTGGGGTGAACTTTTGAAATGTTAAAATACTTAAGGCTTTATGTTCTCTAAACAATGCTTAGATTTTCTTTGATATATAAAGAATAATAAATCCCACTTAATATATGCAAATATACGTGTTGAATCAAGTAATTAAGTGATAGAGTAAAGTGTTAAACCTATGAGGAAGCATACATTCTAGCTATCAACTACTATCATTTACTCTAATTATAAAAATTATCCCAATGAAATAAAAAAGTTGGATATGGAGATTCAATCACTGAATAATAGTAAAATAATAGATACAATATTTTAAAAAAAAAACATATATTTTAGATTGATGAATGTAAATTGCATATCTTTTATAATAAAATCTTATTTGTAAATGTGATTCAAAGCATATGCATCCCTAGATCTCTTTCAAGCTTGTAGGGGTGAAAATGATATATTTTGATATCTTATAATTATATCATCTCTTTAAGAAACTAGCATATTTTACATCCAATGTCTAAGTATATAAATATACTAATTTAATATTCCTAATTATTCTTGCATTCCTCTGTCATGGCTATACATCGCACTAGGTTTTAATTACACATATGGCTATGTGCAATAAATAAAAAGAAAAATCTTAAAAACATTATTTAAGTTTATATCACTAGAATCTTCATTAGTACTTAATATGTTTTCTTCATCATTTATCCACAATTAGATAATTAGCCATATATGAAAGAGAAGATAAGCAAACTCATTTTTATTAAAATCATCGAAGAATAAAAATACAGGAGTGTGATATCACTAGGAATGATTAATGTATCTCATATACATTCTTTCTTCCTTAACATATTGAGTTACTCAAATAAATATTAACTAAACACTCTAATGATTTTATCTAGCACTTATCTAGTCTTCTTTAGACTTGACTTTAAAAGAGAGCTAAAGAAGAACTCTAAAAAAATATTAAAATTAGATAAGTGAATGAACTCCCTCACAAAAATAACATATCTAGTATTTATAGGATAAAACAAAAAAAGTAGTTGGCATTATAGTACCCTTGAAATGAATTAACACTTTCACACTGGAACTTCTACACAACCATGGTGCTTGCTGATTTGGAACGGTTACTTAATGAACAATCATGTTGCTTTGCTAGCAGATCATGTCCCTTGGAAGATACAATTACTGTGTCGTGGCATTGATGTCTTTTGAATGCTATGATACTTGATGGAAGATTTGGTGTCAAGGCATTATAGATTGCACCGTTGTAGTGCTTAAAGTTAGAGAGCACAATGTTCTCAAGCTAACCATTTTAATGTTATGGAGCCTGAAGATAGTGAACAAGGCATTGCTAGGCCGACCATTTTGATGCCACGGTGGTTGAAGACCATGAACATTGTGCTGCCATGTGGTATGGAAGATGGAGTTGTGGAATGGAATTGTCAGACACCGCTGTACTATATGCTACTTTAGAATTTATGCCATTTTTGAATTTTTATTGCACACAAGCTGTTAAAATAATATATTTAAATTGATAAAAAGCGCATATAAAAAAATAACATAATTTACACTTATCCTTAATATAATAGTTACTGCTAATATAGAAGATAATTTGGATTGAAATAAAGTCCTCAATCAAACCATTGTCAATTAAAATTTATACATGGAAATCACTATTATTACACTGTATTCTGAGAGGTCTTAGATTTTACATTTAGGTAAAAGCATTGAAATTGATTTGTATTGAAACATCCTCACCATGACTTCCCAAATGAAATTCATTAAATTGATCATGTTCATCATTCATCATCATTACTACAAATAGTTTTTGTCTTATATATATGGCCTCCATGATATTTTTTATCACAATAAAATCACAAGCCCTTCAAATGAGGATCATTTAGCTATGCTACCATTAGTGGGGGATTAGTACCACATTCTTGGTAATTATTGGAGGTGCTAAGATATTATAATTGATGTTGAGAAAATTACTGGTTCTTGTCTTGCTATTGTCACTCTATAAGTTCAATAAGTTTAAGTGCTTATTATAATGATTGTAATTGTAATTACCAAACCTCCTTTCAAATAGCATTATTTTACCCCGATTCAAACTAACTTTGGGAAAATTATGGTGGAATAATTGAGATTTGAGTAGCAAGTTCTTCAAAATTATCATAAATTTTTTGTACTAAAGTTGCTTGTTGCATTTTGGCTAATTGCTCTTTTAGATCACGATATAATGATGGTTATGATCTTTGAATTATAATTTCTTTGAAGTGGTTCCATGAATATAGTTCTTCTTTTTATGCATCAATTGGAATCAACTTAAAGCTAGTCCAAACTTGTATACTAATGTATTTTTGAATCTTTGCTCCTTCGACGAGTTGGAATGCTAAAAAAAATACAAGCTTTAAACATTCACCCTCGAGGATGCTCCCCATTCAAGTGTTGCATATCCTTTTTAGCCACTCTAATATCTCTATAAATAGCACTAGTGATAGACTATATTCCAAAGAAAAAAAAAAAAAGGATAGACTTAAGGATCTTTATTACTGTCATGTCTTTCTTATGCCTATTGCTCCATTTTATCCCCAATTATAGCTAAACCGAAAGAAACCACACTAAAAGTATTTCCATTGACAACATCTATTCCTTATTTTTATTCAATAGCTTATACATTCTTTTGATGCTTTATAGTTTGATGGGTACTATTTTCCATCTCCGCACCTTTATAATCACCTAGTGAAAATTGGATAAATTAGACTTGAACCCTATAGAAGCACCAATGAGGTATACTCAAGAGCTCTAGCTCTTTGAGTAGCCACTCACTCTAGAGAAGCCCATAGTCTTCAAGGAAGAAGAGAATATAAGAAAAAGAAAATAGTAGGAAAGTTTACTCCGAGCTACCTTACCATTTCTCTCTCTTTATTTATACAATTTTCAAATGCTTACAAACATCCTTCTAATAAAATAACTACCAATTGAATAAAAAACATTAAAATCAAATATGACACTAAATGATTTTAGTTATTATAGCTATATTAAGAAAGTTCTTCACTGATTCTATTACAATTAACAATTTAAATAGTTACACAACAAACTAACAAAGGGTGTTGCTAATTTATTACAAGTCCTATGTGGGCTTCTTCATGCTCCTTTTTTTTTTTTTTTTTTTGATACTTGTTTATGTTGTTAGCTTCATATCTGATATCAATAATTAAAGTCATACAAATTAATTTTCCCAATGAAGAAGAACTCATAAAATGAACTCGCCCAAACATATCAAAATTGCTCTACAACTCAATGTGCAATCTTCAATGACTTCCAAAGAAGCTTCATTCTAAAAAAGTCATAATTTACTTAAACTCATCAATAATTCTCTAGGTTCTTTGATGGGATATAAGTAGTTAAATTTATTTATTTTTCGGGACTCACTATGTCTTGTTGTATATTTTTCATTTGTGAATCTTGTTATATATTTTTCATTTGTGTTTAGCATTTCCTATGGAAATATGCCTTGAAAAAATATTTAAAAAAGAGAACAAAAGTTAAATAAAATTCCTTATCATCGAATTGCTAATCTAGGCTATTTTGTTTCTTCTAATATCTACCAAATAAACATTGTCTACTAGTAGATTACCACCCTCTTCTTTGTAGTTAAATATCACTCCTCTCATATATCTTGTGAGGATCTACTCCATTTTAGAAGAGATTTGCTCCATATTAGAGTTTACTTAATTTTTTTTTATTTCATGGGAGTGTGTGGATCGTTAGAGTTTACTTCCATCAACTATTCTTTTTTCCTTTCACTTAGGAGGGAGATAAGATAAAGAAGTTAAAGATGGAGACACATGTTTAAGTTTTCATTACAACTTGGCCCTTAGAACTAGAGGTGTTCAAAGAGAGAAACCTTCTCATTATTTTGGTCAATATATGGGTATCTGAAATGACACTTAAATTATAAATTTTATAGTCCATTTATTTTTTCCTTCTTTTTATCAACATCAAGAGTTTTTTGTTGAAGGAAATAAGAAGAGTTTAAATCGCAGGCCATAATAAACCATGTTTTCTTTTTTCTTCAACATAAGTTCTCTAAAAATATATGTTGCAGATCAATGGTTTATGATTTTGATGATAGAAAACATTCCTTATTTCTCTACGATTGCCTTTTGTGCTAATGTTTCAGGTCCACGCGATTAGACTGCACTTTGGAACCAGCTCAAGATTGGGTAGACTAGGTCTGTGTAAGTTTGTAATCTTTTTTCTTTCTTGAGTCTGTTGTATTGGGTGTGGGATTCTGTTGATTTGTAACATAGAAGATTTCCTGTTGTTCCCTATAAGATTTCTATTTTTGGTAATATAGGTCGGGACAATATTTATATCGTTCTGGATGATATGTCCAAAATCATAAATCCTAATTAGGGCATCCTCATTAAGGCAGCCGTCATTGAGATCGGCCTGGATGATACATGTATCGGCCAGGACGATAGTCTTAATTCAGAAAGAATCAACCGCCATAATCAGTTTAGGAATTCTTTGTTTTAGGAAATAGGCCAGGACGATATTTATATAGTCTAGGTCGATCTAACTCAATTATGCCTAAATTGATCTGGTATCTTTGGAAAGCATTAATGGTTGATTAATACAATCACATCGGCCGGGACGATCGCCTGATCGGCCTGGACGATGTCCTGGACGATCTACATTGGACAGCTCGAATTCAGGGTGATGATCAGGACGATTGAAATCGGTTTTAAACTAATCGGCCTGGACGATCGTGATATCGGCTAGGACGATGTAACCAATTTTCTTCTGATCATCCCAAATCATCCCGGGCTGATGAGCTGAATTTGTACTGATCGGCTAGGACGATAATGTCGGCAACTTGCATTAATGAGCTCGTTTTTAGCTCTTTTATTTAAGCTATGACAAGGCACTTTGTAAGTGTCTTTAGCAGCCATTGTAGCTTCGTTCTTATGGGGGAAACTTGAAGAGAGAGCTTGAAAGGGAGAGATGAAAGGGTGGAGTTTGAGAGGGAGAAGATCCTGTGAGTGGGAGGAACTCAAGGGAGTGTGGTGGGGGATCCACATGGTTGTTAAGATAGTTGCTATTTGCATGCTTTTCATTTTTGCAACTTATAAAGTTTTGATGATTTCAAACATTATTGTTCAAATATGTAGTTATCTCCTAACAATTTTGGAAGAATTGTATTTGCTCTTGTGTGTACTGACATTTCAAAAAAAATGAACTCCAGACTACGAAGACTTCAAATTAAATTCAGCATGAGATACTTTATAAAATTTGAAGCTTGCACTTTTCTTAGAAATCAAATTGAAAGGGAGTGATTGTATGTTGAGAAAATAAAAACATTCACACATAAGGAGATCATGTAGAATTTATACTGATCGTACAGGACAAATTGAAAGGGAGTGAACGATCAGACAGTTATCTCCTATAGAGCATATGGAACGAATAGGAACTTGCTTGAAAATTTTTTCTAAGTTCTATTCGTCCAGTACAAAATAAATTATCGTCCAGTACGATTGGGTCTCTGGAAAATTTGTCCAAATGGAAATAAATTATCGTCCAGAACGATCAGTCCTCTGTAAAAATTTCGTCCAGACGAATCAATTTTCGTCCAAACGATTAACCGACTTAGGACAGTTTTCAGCAGTTTCTAGAATCGACCTTGTAATAACCGTTCGTACTGGACAAACCTAGTTCGTACAGGACGATCAGCTGTACGAAGACATTTCATACACATATACAAATAGGGTCGTTTCAGATCGTTTAAGTAAAATCGTCCAGGACGATCCACGATCGTACAGGACAATCCACTGCGTACATAATTGAATACTTGGAGTTTTTGGGCGGTTTTTCTTGTCTTTTGTATAAATAGTCCAAATTAGACTGCCACCCAATCTTTTTATCATTTGATCTTCGTGCCTCTTGAGAGAATAGCCAAGAAGAGAGTTGAAGAGAGCATTCAAGGGAGGATTCCTACCACTGAAGCGAGAAGGCTTCACTTGGATTTCAAAGGTAAGAGTCTCTACTTGTGAATTAGGATTACTTCACTCTTTTCTTTCTTCCTTCTAGATTCTTGTGAGAAGATCTGTCAAGGAGATCCGGTTCTCTGCCGACACTTGGAGAGTGTGAACAGACGAAGGGTTCTCTGCCCACACTAGGAGAGTGTTAAAGGACGAAGGGTTCTCTGCCCACACTGGGGATAGTGTGAAAGGACGGACGGTTCTCTGCCAACACTGGGTATTGTGTAAAAGGACAGACGGTTCTCTGCCGCACCGGGGAGTGGTGAAAAGAGTGTGTTGTAAAGGCTTCTCCGCCTTGCTGTGGGTGCAAAAGGAGAGTCACAATTGGTATTAGTGCAATACTCAGAGGGTGCCTCTGGGGAGTGGATGTAGGTCTGGTTATAGACCGAACCACTATAAATCTGCTGTCATTTACTTTACTGTTTTTACGTTTCCGCACTTTCTATTTTAGTTTTAAAAACTCTGTGGTTGAAAAACCTTTTTCTACAAAATTTAAAAGAGATTTTATTTCGGTTCAATAATTTTTAAAAAGGGGTCTTAAATTTTAACTTTTTTTTAAACTACCAATTCACCCCCCTCTTGGTAGCCTTGGGACATTCACTTAGGCTTAACAACCTAATTACTAGACTCAACAAGTGGTATCAGAGCTTCGTTTCAATATCATAAGTTTGAACAACTTTTTGATTAACGTAGATGGCTACTTTCGAAAACTGGAACACACCTGAGGGTTACTCTATTACTAGACCTCCACTGTTTGATAATATTCCTTTTGATTTTTGGAAAACACGCATGTCTACTTTCTTACAGTCACTTGATTATCGCATGTGGATGTTAGTCCAGGATGGCTACACAAAACCAACTAGATTAGTTGATGGAGTAATGGTAGAAATACCTTTTACTTATTGGACTGTAGAAGAACATGACTTAGCACAATTAAATGCCAAATGTTTAAACAGTTTCTTTTGTGCTTTAAAATCTGAAGACTACATGCGGGTTTCCACTTGCAAAAGCGGAAAGGAAATATGGGATAGACTTTGTATACCTTATGAAGGGACAAATGAGGTTAAACAATCAAGGCTCAATATCTTATTACATGACTATGAATTGTTTCGCATGAAACCTAATGAATCTATTTCCGTCATGTACACAAGATTTACACAAATTGTCACTTCTTTGCATGCACTTGGTAGGGAATTAACTAATGCTGAAATGGTGAATAAGATTCTTCGTTGTTTACCTACTACTTATGATGTAAAAAATTACTGCAATTACAGAGTCTAAAGATTTAAACATTTATTCTATTAATAATCTTCTTGGTTCACTCATTACTTATGAGCTAGGAGTAAGTCAAAGGAAGATTGATGCAGGTGAACCACGAAAGGAGAAGAATATAGCACTAAAAGTGGAAGAGTCAGAGAGTGAACACTCACAACCTGAGGATGAAGATGATGTTGTACTAATGACTAGACAATTCAGAAGCTTTTTAAAGAGGAAGCAGAAGAAACGCCAGCTATGGAATAGAGGTAAGTTTAACAGAAATGGCAAGGTTTCTAATGAAGTGATTTGTTATGAATGCAGGAAACTAGGTCATATCAAGACTGATTGCTCAAAACTCAAAGCCACTCCTGCTAAGGAGAAGGTGGAGGAGAAACCTATGGTAAAGAAGGGCAAGAAGAAGTTTCAAAGAGCTTTCTGGGCGGACTCAGCTTCAGACTCATCTGAGATAGAAAAAGAAGAAGAAGTCACTAATCTTTGCTTGATGGTAGATAATGTGGATCACTCAGATCAAGAAGAGGTATGTGACTTATCCTATGATGAATTATTTGAAGTTTCTGAACACATGCATGATGCATATAGGAAAATGAAAAAGATGCATGCTAGTTTAAGTTTAGAATTTGAAGAGCTCAAGAAGAAAAATAAAATCTTTAGAAAAGACCATGCTTTAATAGATGAAAACCACATGAAACTACTTGATGAATATGATGACTTGAATAAGAATTTTGAAAATCTAAAGTCATCCTATACTGATCTTGAAAAGGAATTTAAAAATTTTAAGGATGAATCTGAGAGAAAAGCATATAGAATCAATTATACCAATCGAATCTTGGAAGATATGAATTCATTTTACAAACTAACAATAAGAGCTCTCGAGGACAATAGGAAACCCCCCAGACTGGAAGATTTTACAAATCCTGAATATTATCCTAAATTCATGAAATCCCTTAGAAGACAATCACATGGAAGAAAACTTAGGAATATTTTTCCTAATGTTAAATGTAATAATTGTGGATTTTTGGGACATATAGCTCACACCTATACCTTGATGATGAAATCTAATTTGGTGTGGAGACCTAAGATGCATAAACCTAGAAATATCATACATGCATCTGATTATAAATTGCTAAAAGGTGAACCCAAACTTGTTTGGGTTCCCAGGTCTAACATTTGATATTTTTGCAGGATTGCTCTCACACAAGATCTCGTGGGAGCATATGGTAGCTGGATAGCGGATGTTCAAAGCATATGACTGGAGACACTACACAATTCATATCGCTAGAAGCCAGGAATGGAGGCAAGGTTACACTTGGAGATAATACCACAAAGAAAGTGGTTGGATCAGGTATGATTGGTAATTTCAAAAACTTTTTTATAGACAATGTGCTATTGGTTGAAGGCTTAAAGCATAATTTGTTAAGTATAAGTTAGCTATGTGACAAGGGTTATAATATGAAATTTTTACCTACTAGCTGCATATTAAGCCTAAATGGGAAAGAAGTTTTAAATGGAAAAAGGGTAAACAATGTTTACATGCTAGATTTGAATTCATTTCATACTCCTATTGCTTTCTGTTTGAAAACTGTTTCTGATGATTCTTGGCTTTAGCATAGGAGACTTTGTCATTCTAGTATGAAAAATCTTAGGAGAATTACTCAAAAGAATTTAGTAAGAGGTATACCAAAACTAGACTTTACTAAGGACCATCTTTGTGATGCATGTCAATTAGGAAAACAAGTGAAGTCCTCTTTTAAGTCCAATAATGATCTTAGAACTAGTAAACCATTGGAAATTCTTCACATGGATCTTTTTGGACCAGTAGGAACTGTAAGTCTAGGAGGGAAGGTATACAGATTTGTTATTGTGGATGATTTCTCTAGGTTCACTTGGGTTAGATTTCTTTTTCATAAAAGTGAATCATTTGAGGAATTCAAAAATTTTTCAACTTGGATTCAGAGAAAATTAGGATGTGAAATAATGTCTATACAAAGTGATCATGGAGGAGAATTTGAAAATGAAAGATTTGAAAATTTTTGTAAAGAAAAAGGGATTGATCACAACTTTTCTGATCCTACAACCCCTCAACAAAATGGGGTAGTTGAAAGGAAAAACAGAACATTAATAGAAGCCGCCAGAGCAATGTTGGCAGAATACTCTCTTCCTAAATATTTTTGGGCTGAAGCGGTTAGCACTGCATGTTATATTCTGAATAGGGTGAATGTGAGATCAAATTTAAATAAAACACCCTATGAGTTACTAAAAGGTAGAACACCAAATTTGTCTCATTTGCATGTTTTTGGTTGCAAGGTGTTCATTCATAACAATGGAAAATCTACCTTAGGAAAATTTGATCCAAAATCAGATGAAGGAATTTTTGTTGGATATTCAAGTGTTGGAAAATTTTATAGGGTATTCAACAAAAGAACTTTAGTTATTGAAGAAACCTCACATGTTGTATTTGATGAATCTGGAAATTTAGAAGAGCCAAATATTGTTGAAGAAGAAATTGAGGAAAACTCCCAAAAGATTGATAGATTAAATTTGGAAGAAAATGTGGAAGAAAACTTTGAAAAAGAAAACCCTTTGCCTAGAGATTTGAGATTTTCTAAAAACCACCCAAGAGAATTAATTATAGGAGAACCTAGTGAGGGTGTTAGAACTAGGCGTGGATTAAATAAGGAAGTCAATCATTCAGCCTTTATTTCAACCATAGAACCCACTAATATTGATCAGGCACTTTCTGATGAATTTTGGATATTGGCCATGCAAGAAGAGTTAAATCAATTTGTAAGAAATAAAGTTTGGGAATTAACTACAAGGCCAAAAGATCAAAGTGTAGTTAGAACAAAGTGGGTGTTCAAAAATAAAATGAATGACTTAGGAGTAGTCATTAGAAATAAGGCTAGATTAGTTGCTAAGGGGTATAATCAAATTGAAGGAATTGATTTTGAGGAGACCTTTGCCCCTGTAGCAAGACTTGAAGCAATTAGGGTTTTACTTGCCTTTGCCTGTTTTAAAAGTTTTAAATTGTTTCAAATGGATGTCAAAAGTGCCTTTTTGAATGGTGTTATTGAAGAAGATGTTTATGTAGAACAACCTCCAGGATTTGAAAATTCAAAATACCCAAATCATGTTTTTAAGTTAAAAAAGGCATTATATGGATTGAAACAGGCACCTAGGGCTTGGTATGAGAGATTGAGCACTTTCCTACTTGAAAGATCTTTTGAAAAAGGAAGTGTGGATACAACTCTCTTCTTAAAGAAATTTGGAAAGGAAATACTCATTGTTCAAATTTATGTGGATGATATCATTTTTGGATCTTCAAATAAAAATCTTTGTGATGATTTTTCTAATACAATAAGTAGTGAATTTGAAATGAGTCTAATGGGAGATTTAAATTACTTTCTAGGTTTTAGCATCAAGCAACTTGAGAAAGGGATATTTCTTAGTCAAACCAAATATATTAAGGACATCCTCAAGAAATATGAAATATACAATGCTAAACCTGTTAGTACATCAATGAGTTCCTCAGTTCAGTTAGATAAGGACCTTAAGGAAAAATCTGTTGATCAAAAGAAATATAGAGGGATTATTGGATCTTTGCTTCACTTGACTGCTAGCCGACCAGATATTATGTTCAGTGTTTGCTTATGTGCTAGATTTCAATCAGATCCAAAAGAATCATATTTGACAGCAGTGAAAAGGATTTTAAGATACTTACTAGGAACTCAAAACTTAGGAATTTGGTATCCTAAGTTTAGCTCTTCATTTGAAATTATTGGTTATTCAGATTCTGACTTTGCAGGCTGTAGAGTGGATAGGAAAAGCACTTCTGGAACATATCAATTCATTGAAAATTCATTATTTTCTTGGCCCAGTAGAAAACAAAATTCAGTAGCCCTATCTACTACAGAAGCAGAATACATTGCATTAAGAAGTTGTGTGGCACAAGTACTTTGGTTAAAATAACAATTGATTGATTTAGGATTATCTGTAGGCACTATTCTAATTTATTGTGACAATACTAGTGCTATTTGCATTTTCAAAAATCCTATTCAACATTCTAAAACCAAACACATAGATATAAGACATCATTTTATAAGGGATCATGTATCCAAAGGAGAAATTGAACTCACACATGTTTCAACTGAAAATCAACTTGCAGACATTTTTACAAAACCTTTAGCCCTTGATACCTTCAGTACTTTAAGAACAAAGATAGGTGTTATTGATTTAAATGCCTAAACAAAATGTCTTTGCAACATTGATGTTTATGTTTTTGTTTTGTTTTTGATTTTGTGAATTTTTGTGTGTTTTGAATGAATTTGTTTTTAAGTGTAAGTTTTTTTTTATTGTATGTTTTCTGTGTTTTTTAAAGTTTGGTTTGATTTTCTTAAATTAAAATTCAAAAATTCAAAAATTGGAGGAAATCGTCCGGGACGACTTTTGGTTTCGTACTGGACGATGTGAGAAAAATTGGTTTGCGTGCATTTTAACAGTTTTGAGAGCAGTTTTTAATTAAATCGTCTGTACGATCTGAATATCGTCGAGGACGAACTTTTTCCTTTTCTCAAACGTCTCCTCCTCCTCCTCCAGAACAATAGAGATGAATTTCTGTGTCTTTGTTGTACTCATGTTATATTTTTTATGTTTTGTTGTGTTAGTTACTCATGTTTTTATGTCTTGTTGTGTTAGTGTTTATGTTAAGTGTTTGTTTGTCTTTTCTTTTAAGTTGTGTTTAGATATTGTGAAATGTGTAATCCTTTCATAAATATCAATGCATTTCGTACTTGTTTCAATGTTGATTTGTTATTGAAATGTGGTTAATTTTTATGAATTTCATTAGTATTATTTAATCTTCATAGTGCTTAAATTAGATTGTAATTTGAGATTATCTACATTAGAAAATCTAGTCTTTCTAAATTTAAAAGTTGTTTATAACTTATTGTAATTAGAACTTTTAAATTCATGCCTATTCATTTAGACTACATAAAAGTTAATATTATTATTGCAATTTAGATGTTGTCTTATTTTGTATTTCCTAGCTCAATTAATATTTATGCACTTAGAAAAATTTGAGATTCTAGATTATTGTGTTTGGAAAGAATTCAATTACTCTTGAAAATTGTACAAATGTACAAAATCAAAAGGAATGCACAACAAAGTTGCAAATGTGAAAAAGATGCACAAAATAAGCCCAATAAAGAAAAAGATGCACAAATGCCACCTATATAAAAAAGATGCACAAAAATGTGCCACCTATATGAAAAAGATGCGCAAAGCGTCACTTGTGGTAATTCTCTTCTTTCCAAATTCTTTCAATCTCTTAATTCAAATTGATCTTATGTTCATTTATATTCTTTTGAACTTTGAAATATCGAATTTTTCTTCATCTCTCTTATAATGATTTTCTATATTGGAATGTCTAAATTGAATCATGTCTTTGCTAAATTCTTCTTACTTACAATGTTATATCACCTTTTAAATTTCATGAATTTCTATGATTGACCTAATGTTTTTAGTTTAAAATTGCATACCTTGTATCAATCATCATTTAGATTAAATGTTCAAATGAATTTCATACAATTACTTACATTTCTTGTCTATTTCTTCTTCACTTTTTGTTGTTGTCAAAAAGGGGGAGAAATCATTGTGTTTGTATGTTTTGTTTGTTCAGATGTTTTATGTTTTGTTTGTTTGTATGTTTGTGTTTCTAGTTTATTTTTTTTTTAAAATAATTTTTTTTTATGCTTCAAATTGCCTCCTTATTTTCATGTATTCATCAATTCAAGGGGAGTTTAGGAGATAGAAAGATTTGTTTAAATTGAAATCATACAAACAATAATTGTTTTGCCATCATCAAAAAGGGGGAGATTGTTAAGATAGTTGCTATTTGCATGCTTTTCATTTTTGCAACTTATAAAGTTTTGATGATTTCAAACATTATTGTTCAAATGTGTAGTTTTCTCCTAACAATTTTGAAAGAATTGTATTTGCTCTTGTGTGTACTGACATTACAGGAAAAACGAACTCCAGACTACGAAGACTTCAAATTAAATTCAGCATGAGATACTTTGTAAAATTTGAAGCCTGCACTTTTCTTAGAAATCAAATTGAAAGGGAGTGATTGTATGTTGAGAAAATAAAAACATTCACACATAAGGAGATCATGTAGAATTTATACTGATCGTACAGGATGATCTTCAGTTCGTACTAAACGATCAGACAGTTATCTCCTATAGAGCATATAGAACGAATAGGAACTTGCTTGAAAATTTTTTCTAAGTTCTATTCGTCCAGGACGAAATAAATTATCGTCCAGTACAATTGGGTCTCTAGAAAATTTTCATCCAAACAGAAATAAATTATCGTCCAGAACGATCAGTCCTCTGTAAAAATTTCGTCCAGACGAATCAATTTTTGTCCAAACGATTAACCGACTTAGGACAGTTTTCAGCAGTTTCTAGAATCGACCTTGTAATAACCGTTCGTACTGGACGAACCTAGTTCGTACAGGACGATCAGCTGTACGAAGACATTTCGTACACATATACAAATAGGGTCGTTTCAGATCGTTTAAGTAAAATCATCCAGGACGATCCACGATCGTACAGGACGATCCACTACGTACAGAATTGAATACTTGTAGTTTTTGGGTGGTTTTTCTTGTCTTTTGTATAAATAGTCCAAATTAGACTGCCACCCAATCTTTTTGTCATTTGATTTTCGTGCCTCTTGAGAGAATAGCCAAGAAGAGAGTTGAAGAGAGCATTCAAGGGAGGATTCCTACCACTGAAGCGAGAAGGCTTCACTTGGATTTCAAAGGTAAGAGTCTCTACTTGTGAATTGGGATTACTTCACTCTTTTCTTTCTTCCTTCTAGATTCTTGTGAGAAGATCTGTCAAGGAGATCCGGTTCTCTGCCGACTCTTGGAGAGTGTGAACAGACGAAGGGTTCTCTGCCCACACTAGGAGAGTGTTAAAGGACGAAGGGTTCTCTGCCCACACTGGGGATAGTGTGAAAGGACTGACGGTTCTCTGCCAACACTGGGTATTGTGTAAAAGGACAGACGGTTCTCTGCCGCATCGGGGAGTGTTGAAAAGAGTGTGTTGTAAAGGCTTCTCCGCCTTGCTGTGGGTGCAAAAGGAGAGTCACAATTGGTATTAGTGCAATACTCATAGGGTGCCTCTGGGGAGTGGATGTAGGTCTGGTTATAGACCGAACCACTATAAATCTGATGTCATTTACTTTACTGTTTTTATGTTTCCGCACTTTCTATTTCAGTTTTAAAAACTCTGTGATTGAAAAACCTTTTTCTACAAAATTTAAAAGAGATTTTATTTCGGTTCAATAATTTTTAAAAAGGGGTCTTAAATTTTAAAGATATGTATGCAGGAGCTATTACTTGTGTTCAAACACAAGGTGGATTGACCAAGTATTTCCCTATTTCGGTTGGGTTACATCAAGGATCAGCCTTAAGCCCATATCTTTTTGCTTTAGTCTTGGATGTTCTCACTAGACATTTGCAAGAGGATGTACATGCTTTTTGCTGATGATATTCTTCTTGTTGATAAGACTAGAGAGGGAGTTGAAGGTAAACTTGAATTATGGAGGTCAACCTTAGAGTCTAAAAGTTTTCGCTTGAGTAGATCTAAAACAATATATGGAGTGTAATTTTAGTAGTAATAGACTACTGAAGGGATTGTGACTTTGGGCGATCAAGTCATTAATAAGAGTACACGTTTTAGATATCTTGGATCAATTGTTCAAAGTGATGGTGAAATAGATGGGGATATTATCAGCAGAATTCAAGTTGGATGGTTGAAGTGGAGGAATGCATCGGGCTTGTTATGTGATAGAAATGTACCCCTTAAACTTAAAGGAAAATTCTATAAGATGGTAGTGAGGCCTGCAATGCTTTATGGTGCCGAATGTTGGCCTTTAAAAGAGAAGCATAATACTAAGTTAAGTGTGGCAGAGATGAGGATGCTCAGGTGGATGAGTGGCTTTACCCTTAGAGATAGGATACGAAATGAGCATATACGTGAAAAGTTTGGTTTGTAAGGGCTTCTCCGCCTGGCTGTGGGGGCTAAAGGAGAGTCACAATTTTAGTGCAATACTTGGAGGGTGCCTCCAAGGAGTAGACGTAGGTCAAGGTTTGACCGAACTACTATAAATCTGGTGTGTTCTTTTCTTATTATCGCTTCCGCATTTATTTTTTTTCCACACTTTATTTGTGGTGATTTTGGTTGGAGTTTTATCTTTGGCTTTTAAGTTTTCCAATTCACCTCTCTCTTTACTTAGCCTTGGGCCAGTTCATATAGGGCTTAAGATCTCTAACGAACTTTCAATTGGTATCAGAGCCGTATTCATAAAATAAGTTTTTAAAAGCTTTTGAATTTTGATCCATGCCTAATTTTTCGAATCGTAATGTTGCGGAAGGATATTCAATCACCAGACCTCCTTTATTTGAAAATATATCATTTGATTTTTGGAAAACTCGCATATCTATTTTCTTGCAATCGATTGATTTTCGCATGTGGCATATGATTTTAACTGATTATTCATCACTGTCACGTATTGTTAATGGAGTTAAAACTGATATTCCTTTTAATCAATGGAATAAGGAAGAACAACTGAATGCTCAACTAAATGCAAAATCTTTAAATTGCTTTTTCTGTGCTTTAAATTCTGAAGATTTTATGTTTGTATCCACGTGCACTACTGGTAAGGAAGTTTGGGATAAACTACATACCATATACGAAGGCACTAATGAAATCAAGCAATCCAAGTTGAATATGTTAATGCATGATTTTGAACTATTTTTCATGAAACCTTTTGAAACGATTTTAGATATGTATGTCAGGTTCATTCAAATTGTAACATCATTGCATGCCTTAGGAAAAGAATCTTCAAATTTTGAAAAAAATTAACAAAATTCTTCATTTTCTACTGGAAAAGTTTGATGCTAAAGTAGTTGCTATTTGTGAATCAAAAGATTTGAATGAATATTCTATTGATAATTTGATTGGCTCACTCATTGCCTACGAGCAAGGTTTGGGTCAAAGACTTTTGGATGCAGGTGAAACGATTGTTCTAAAAGCAGAAGATATAGAAAGAGATAGCCTAGTTGGTGACGAAGGCAATGACGTGTCAAGCAAATCACAAAGCTCACCTAAGCATAAGCAAATGTGAAAAAAAAGGTAAAAGTGGTTAGGATGTCCATATTTCTTCTAACATTATTTGCTTTCGATGCAGAAAGCCTGGACATATAAAAAATCAGTGCCCTAATTTAAGAATTCTTCATACGAAAGAAAAGGGCAAAGCAAAGAAAAATTCAAACTGGGAAAACATTGAAAGGCGAAAAATCTCATGGGCAGATCTGATTTTTGAAGCATCGGACCATGAGAGAGAAAATGCTTAAAAGCCTTTCGTGTTTTTATATTGTGTTTTTGTTTTTATGTTTTTTTTTTATTCTTTGAAACTTTTTATTTTCGTGAAAGTTTTTTTTTTTAAAAATCAACACACACATTCACTTTCTAAAAATAAAAAATCTACTTCCAATTTTTTCTTGAAATCTTTGGTAAGTTGTGTTTGACTTCTCTAAAACAGTCAGAGGAAGGGAACTTATGATTTTGTTTCTATTTCTCTCTTCTTAAATAGGTTATTTTAGTTTTGATTGAAAATCTTCATCATATTTTAAATTGAAATTTGAAACTGATTTTTTTTCTTCTCCCTACATTTTATATATCGCATAGGAATCTTTTGCAAGATTGTTGAATCCACCATAAAATTTTTATAATCAAGTTGTTCGTGTTGTCAATAATTTGGGTTTACTTTGGTTTTGAAAATATAAGAAAGAAAGCATATTTTTTGAAAATAATTAAAAAAAAAAGTGGCCAATGATGCCAAACCAAAAGATGCGCAATGACGCCAAATTGAAAAAAAAATACACAAAGTGTATTAAAAATTAAAAGATGCTCAAAGAGCCATTCAAGTGATAAAGGGCATAAAATGAGCCCACAAAAAAATATGCTTATTTTTCTTATACTACTAAAAACTTAAGAAAATCCTTGATATGTTTGAAACTTGCGCTTGAAAATCTTGGTTCCTAATTCAACAATTCGTGCATTGATCTTCTATTAGATATGTTTTATGAAAGGAGTTTTGAAAAATTAATGTTTCTTTTTCCCGTTTATTCCTTGATTTAAATATTGAATTAAAAAGTTTTTTTAGCCTTTAAAAGAACTTGAGCTTGGATTAACAAATTATGAATTTCTTACTTTTTCTGGATTATGCATTGTCAACTAGTTCTACTAAGTTTTTTTATTAAAACTAAGAGGTAACTTTCTCATTTTAAGAATATTTGTCTTTTACTAGATCAGGAAACAATTTTTTTTTTCTTGTTTTCTTTTATTTCTTTTATTTTCTTTTCTTTTATTCGTTTTGCTTTTATTTGTGCCTCTTCTCTTTTTGATAATGTCAAAGGGGGAGAACGTATTGTTGAATTTTTGTACTGTTATCGTATCTGTATCTTGTTTTTAAAAAAATAAAAACAACAAAAATATTTTCATCTCCCCTATTTTTTAAAAAAAGTGTTATTCTAGTGAAGGGGAGATTAGGAGAAATTGTTCTTTTTGAAAATTCAAATTGAATTATTTGCCATCATCAAAAAGGGGGAGATTGTTGCGGATCAATGGTTTATGATTTTGATGATAGCAAACATTTCTTAATTCTCTACGATTGCCTTTTGTGCTAACGTTTTAGGTCCACACGATCAGACTACAATTTGGGACCAGCTCAAGATTGGGTAGACTAGGTCTGTGTCAGTTTGTAATCTTTTTTCCTTTCTTGAGTCTGTTGTATTGGGTGTGGGATCTGTTGATTTGTCACATGGAAGATTTCCTGTTGTTCCCTATAAGATTTTTATTTTTGTTAATATCGGCCAGGACGATATTTATATCGTCCTGGACGATATGTCCAAAATTAGAAACCCTAATTAGGGCATCCTCATTAAGGCAGCCATCATTGAGATCGGCCTGGACGATACATGTATCAGGCCAGGACGATAGTCTTAATTCAGAAAGAATCAACCACCATAATCAGTTTAGGAATTCTTTGTTTTAGGAAATCGGGCAGGACGATATTTATATAGTCCAGGCCGATCTAACTCAATTATACCTAAATTGATCTGGTATCTTTGGAAAGCATTGATGGTTGATTGTGTTGAGTCTAGTAATTAGGTTGTTAAGCCTAAGTTAATGTCCCAAAGGCTACCAAGAGGGGGGGTGAATTGGTAGTTTAAAAAATTTAAGCCCTCTTTTAAAATTATGTTGAACCAAAATAAAAATTATTTCTTTTAAGTTTTGTAGAAAAAGTTTTTCAACCACAGAGTTTTTAAGACTAAGAATTAAAATGCGGAAACGTAAAAACAATAATGTAAATGACACTAGATTTATAGTGGTTCGATCTAAAACCAGACCTACATCCACTCCCCAGAGGCACCCTCTGAGTATTGCACTAATACCAATAGTGAACTCTCCTTTTGCACCCACAGCAAGGCGGAGAAGCCTTTACAACACACTCTTTTCACCACTCCCCGGTGCGGTAGAGAACCGTCATCCTTTTACACAATCCCTAGTGTTGGCAGAGAACCGTTTGTCCTTTCACACAATCCCCAGTGTTGGCAGAGAACCGTCATCCTTTTACACAATCCCCAGTGTTGGTAGAGAATCGTCGGCTGTTCACACTCTCCAAGTATAGGCAGAGAACCCTTCGGCTGTTCACACTTTCCAAGTGTAGGCAGAGAACCCTTCGACTGTTTACACTCTCCAAGTGTAGGCAGCAAACCCTTCATCTGTTCACACTCTCCAAGTGTCGGCAGAGAACCATATCTCCTTGACAGATCTTCTCACAAGAATCTAGAAGGAAGAAGGAAAAGAGTGAAGTAATCCCAATTCACAAGTAGAGACTCTTACCTTTGAAATCAAAGTGAAGCCTTCTCGCTCCAATGGTAGGAATCCTCCTTTGAAAACTCTCTTCCACTCTCTCCTTGGCTATTCTCTCAAGAGGCACGAAGATCAAATGACAAAAGGAGATTGGGTGGCAATCTAATTTGGACTATTTATACAAAAGACAAGAAAAACTGCCCAAAAACTGTAAGTATTCAAATCTTTACGCAGTGGATCGTCCCGTACGATCGTGGATCGTCCTGAACGATTTTACTTAAACGATTTGAAACGACCCCATTTGTATATGTGTAGAAAATGTCTTCGTACAGCTGATCGTCCCGTACGAACTAGGTTCGTCCGGTACGAATGGTTATTACTAGGTCGGTTCTAGAAACTACTGAAAACCGTTCTAAGTCGGTTAATCATTTGGACGAAAATTTATTCGTCTGGACGAAATTTTAACAGAGGTCCGATCGTCCCGGATGATTATTTATTTTGTGTGGACAAAAATTTTCCAGAGGACCAATCACCATTGACGATAATTTAATTTCGTCTGGACGAAAATTTTCCAGAGACCCGATCGTCCTGGATGATTATTAATTTCATCTGAACAAAAATTTTCCAGATGACCAATCGCCGTTGACGATAATTTAATTTTGTCTGAACGAACATTTTACAGAGAACCAATCGTCCTGGACGATTGTAAAATTCGTCCTGGATGAATAGGACTTAGAAAAAAATTTTAAGCAAGTTCCTATTCGTTCCATGTGCTCAATAGGAGATAACTGTCAGATTGTCTCGTACGAACGGATATCGTCCAGTACGATCAGTATAAATATTTTATGATCTCCTTATGTGTGTGTGTGTATGTTTTTATTCACTCAATTACAATCACTCCCTTTCAATTTAATTTCAAAGTAATGCAAACTTCAAATTTTACAAAGTATCTCATTCTGAATTTGATTTGAAGTCTTCGTAGTCTAGAGTTCATTTTTCCTGAAATGTTAGTACACACAAGAGCAAATACAAATCTTCTAAAATTGTTAGGAGATAACTACACATTTGAACAATAATGTTTGGAATCATCAAAATTATAAAAGTTACAAAAATGTAAAGCATTCAAATAGAAACTATCTTAACAATCTCCCCCTTTTTTATGATGGCAAAATAATTATTGTTTGTATGGTTTCAATTTAAACAAATCTCCTAAACTCCCCCTGAATTGATGAATACATAAAAATAAGGAGGCATTTTGAACCAAAGAACAAAATTTTTGCTTTTAAAAAAAAAATTAACAAAATTACAAAGTCAAACATAAAATCAAAATGCAAACAAAACAATTTAAAACAAAATAAAACATACAAACACAATAAAAACAAAATATACAAACACAATAATTTATCCCCCTTTTTGACAATAACAAAAAGTGAAGAAGAAATAGACAAAAAATGTAAGTAATTATATGAAATTCATTTGAAAATTTAATCTAAATGATGATTGTCATAAGGTATGCAATATAAAACTAATAACATTAGGTCAATCATAGAAATTCATAAAATTTAAGAAGTGATATAATATTGTAAGTAAGAAAAATTTATCAAAGACATGATTCAATTTAGACATTCAAATATAGAAGATCATTACAAGAGAGATGTATAAAAATTCTATATTTCAAAATTCAATAGAATATAAATGAACATAAGATCAATTTGAATTAAGAGATTGAAAGAATTTGGAAAGAAGAGAATTACCACATGTGGCGCTTTGCGCATCTTTTTCAAATTTTTGGGCACATATTTGTGCTTCTTTTGATATTGGGCTAATTTTGTGCCTCTTTTTCATATTTGCGAACCTTTGCGCATTCCTTTTGATTTTTGTACTCTTTGTACAATTTTCAAGAGTAATTGAGACCAAATCTTTCTAAAATCAATAATCTAAAATTTCAAATATTTCTAAGTGCATAAATATCACTTGAGCATAGAAATACAAAATAAGAAAACATCTATATTGCAATAATAATATTAACTTTTATGTAGTCTAAATGAATAGACATGAATTTAAAAGTTCTAATTATAACAAGTTATAAACAACTTTTTAAATTTAGAAAGACTAGATTTTCTAATGTAATTAATCTCAAATTACAATCTAATTTAAGCACAATTAAGATTAAATAAGACTAATGAAATTCATAAAAATTAACCACATTCCAAAGTACAATATGCATTAATATTAATGAAAAGGATTACATATTTATTTCATAATATTAAAACAACTAAGAAAATACACTGAACTTTTTAATAAAGACAAACTAAAACAAACACTAAAAATAAACACTAACACAACAAAATATTTAAAACAAAAACACGAGTACAACAAACACAAAGAAATTCATCTCTCATTCTCTATTCTTCTGGAGGAGGAGGAGGAATGCCACCAAAAAGGTTGAAGTAGGAGGCCATCAACATAACATTGGTATTATTTTCATGTACTTCATTTCTGATGCTACCAATGTCTTGTTGCTGCTGCAAAAGTTGAGCATCAAGTTGATTAAATCTTTGATCAATATGAGTCTCTAGTCTATCAAATTTCTCAATCAGATTCTGATAATCTGACTGAGGTGCAGAAGTTTGCTCTCCTTCTTCTTCTCCTTCTGAAGCACTGACATGTGCTTTCCCTTTTTCCTCCTTGAAAAGCAATCTGAAGGAAGCATCATTATAGTATACTGGCTCTTCGTATTCATCATCAGGATGCACTAAGTTGTATTTCTTTTCCAAAATGCATGTAACTAAGTGTCCTAATGAGATGTTCCTTTTCTTTTCTGTTATGCATGTTCTATTTCTGAAAGCCCAAAGAGATGATCTATGATAAGTTGGGCTTCTTTGAAAGGATGACATTCCATAATCAAAAAGGTTAGAACAGAAAGGAGAGGGGTAATATTGATCCTATCACCAGCTTTAGGAATGATTGAAGATCGAAGGATATGTTGGATGATTCGGGCATTTTTGGTCATACCGGAGACTCTAGCGACATGATAGTCAAGACCACTTTGTCTAATTACCCTATTGACATCATACCATTTGAAAGTGATTTCAGTCATTAGGGTGTGAGCTCTATATCCTTCAGTTCTTAAATTAAAAAAGGCATCAATGTCCTGCTTGGTGATTTCAACTTTTTGTTTGAAAACAAAAGAACTTATGCAGGAGTGGTCGGAATTAAAACTCATGTTGGCTAGAAAGTAGAGAAAGGTTTGTTTGTTGTAAAGGTGGACGAGAGAAAGAATGAATTGAAACAGAGTGGAGGCAAAAAGGTGCATTACCTTAAAGTGTATCTCGCTCTGAATTAGAATGCGAGAGGGAGTTATTTTGGAAGAGGCAAAACGAGGAAAGGATTCCTCATTTGTTTTACATAGGAAGTTTTCAGAGGCATTCCTGTGGGGTTTCTTTCCCAACACCTTTTGTCTCTTGCTTGAGGAGGCCATTGTCGATTTGAAGTCGAAAGGGATTGAAAGGGAAGTTTGGAGATGTGATTGTTGAGTTAGAAAGCCTTCATATTTAAAGAAAAATGATACGTTCATCCTGGACCAAAACTATTCGTCCTGGACGAAAATCATCGTTCGTCTGGACAAAAATATTTCGTACAGACGATCAAATTCGTCCAAAATGTAACGGCTTTTCGTAATCAACACAATTTATGATGCGTCCCTTCGTACAGGCTTTTTGACTTGACCAATCGTACTGACAAAAATTTTTTCGTACAGATGATCAAAAAGTTAATTCAAATCGTCCCCTACAATGAAACGACGTCTGTTCGTCTGGACAAACCAAAAGTTCGTACGGACGAGCTTCACAATTAAAACTGTCTTATCCGCTCAACCGCTGCATTCAATCATCTTGACGTTTGAGAAAAACAATTTCGTCCTGGACGATCGTCAGATCGTAGAAACGATCTTAATTAAAAAACTGCTCTCAAAACGGTTAAAATTCGCGCAAACTAAATTTTCCACACATCATCTAGTACGAAAATAATTCGTCCCGGACGATTTTTACCAATTTTTTAATTTTTGAATTTTAATTGAAGAAAATCAAACAAAACATTCAAAACATAGAAAACAAAGACAAAACCACAGACTCTAAATTAAACTCATTCAAAATACTCAAAAAATCACAAAATTCATAACAAAACCAAAAACAAATAAACTAAGAAAACATAAATATTAATGTTGCAAAAATATTTTTATTTAAGCATTCAAATCAATTACACCAAGTCTTGTTCTTAAAGTACTGAAGGTATCAAAGGCTAAAGGTTTTGTAAAAATATCTGCAAGTTAATTTTCAGTTGAAACATGTGTGATTTCAATTTCTCCCTTGGATACATGATCCCTTATGAAATGATGCCTTATGTCAATGTGTTTGGTTCTAGAATGTTGAATAGGATTTTTGGAAATGAAAATAGCACTAGTATTATCACAATAAATTGGAATAGTGCCTATAGTTAATCCTAAATCAATCAACTGTTGTGTTAACCAAAGTACTTGTGCCACACAACTTCCTAATGCAATGTATTATGCTTCTACAGTAGATAGGGCTACTGAATTTTGTTTTCTACTGGACCAAGAAACTAATGAATTTCCAATGAATTGATATGTTCCAGAAGTGCTTTTCCTATCCACTCTACAGCCTGCAAAGTCAGAATCTGAATAACCAACAATTTCAAATGAAGAGCTAAACTTAGGATACCAAATTCCTAAGTTTTGAGTTCCTAGCAAGTATCTTAAAATCCTTTTCACTGCTGTCAAATGTGATTCTTTTGGATCTGATTAAAATCTAGCACATAAGCAAACACTGAAAATAATATCTGGTCGGCTAGCAGTCAAGTAAAGCAAAGATCCAATAATCCCTCTATATTTCTTTTTATCAACAGATTTTCCCTTAAGGTCCTTATCCAACTGAACTGAGGAACTCATTGGTGTACTAACAGGTTTAGCATTGTCCATTTCATATTTCTTGAGGATGTCCTTAATATATTTAGTTTGGCTAAGAAATGTTCCTTCCTCAAGTTGCTTAATGCTAAAACATAGAAAGTATTTTAAATCTCTCATTAGACTCATTTCAAATTCACTACTCATTATTATAGAAAAATCATCACAAAGATTTTTATTTGAAGATCCAAAGATGATATCATCCACATAAATTTGAACAATAAGTATTTCCTTTCCAAATTTCTTTAAAAAGAGAGTAGTATCCACACTTCCATTTTCAAAAGATCTTTCAAGTAGGAAGGTGCTCAACCTCTCATACCAAGCCCTAGGTGCCTGTTTCAATCCATATAAAGCCTTCTTTAACTTAAAAATATGATTTGGGTATTTTGAATTTTTAAATCATGGAGGTTATTCTACAAAAACATCTTCTTCAATAACTCCATTCAAAAAGACACTTTTGACATCCATTTGAAATAATTTAAAACCTTTAAAACATGCAAAGGCAAGTAAAACCCTAATTGCTTCAAGTCTAGCTACAGGGGCAAAGGTCTCCTCAAAATCAATCCCTTCAATTTGATTATACCCCTTAGCTACTAATCTAGCCTTATTTCTAATGACTACTCCTGAGTCATTCATTTTATTTTTGAACACCCACTTGGTTCCAACAACACTTTGATCTTTTGGCCTTGTGGTTAATTTCCCAAACTTTATTTCTTACAAATTGATTTAACTCTTCTTGCATGGCCAATATCCAAAATTCATCAGAAAGTGCTTGATCAATATTAGTGGGTTCTATTGTTGAAATAAAGGCTGAATGATTGACTTCCTTGTTTAATCCACCCCTAGTTCTAACACCCTCACTAGGTTCACCTATAATCAATTCTCTTGGGTAGTTTTTAGAAAATATCAAATCTCTAGGTAAACGGTTTTCTCTTTCCAAATTTTCTTCCACATTTTCTTCCAAATTTAATCTATCAATCTTTTGGGAGTTTTCCTCAATTTCTTCTTCAACATTATTTGGTTCTTCCAGATTTCCAGATTTATCAAATACAACATGTGTGGTTTCTTTAATGACTAAAGTTCTTTTGTTGAATACCCTATAATATTTTCCAACACTTGAATATCCAACAAAAATTCATTCATCTGATTTTGGATCAAATTTTCCTAAGGCATATTTTCCATTGTTATGTATGAACACCTTGCAATCAAAAACATGCAAATGTGACAAGTTAGGTGTTTTAACTTTTAGCAACTCATAGGGTGTTTTATTTAAATTTGATCTCACATTCACCCTATTCAGAACATAACATACAGTGCTAACCGCCTCAGCCCAAACATATCTAGGAAGTGAGTATTCTGCCAACATTGCTCGGGCGGCTTCTATTAATGTTCTGTTTTTTCTTTCAACTACTCCATTTTGTTGAGGGGTTCTAGGTGCAGAAAAATTGTAATCAATCCCTTTTTCTTTACAAAAATTTTCAAATCTTTCATTTTCAAATTCTCCTCCATGATCACTTTGTAAAGAAATTATTTCACATCCTAGTTTTCTTTGAATCCAAATTGAAAAATTTCTGAATTCTCAAAATGATTCACTTTTATAAAAAAGAAATCTAACCCATGTGAATCTTGAGAAATCATCAACTATAACAAATCCATATATCTTCCCTCCTAGACTTATAGTTCCTACTGGTCTAAAAAGATCCATGTAAAGAATTTCCAAAGGTTTACTGGTCATAAGATCCTTATTGGACTTAAAGGAGGACTTCACTTTTTTTCCTAATTGACATGCATCACAAAGGTGGTCCTTAGTAAAGTCTAGTTTTGGTATACCTCTCACTAAGTTCTTTTGGGTAATTCTCCTAAGATTTTTCATACTAGAATGACAAAATCTCCTATGCCAAAGCCATAATTCATCAGAAATAGTTTTTAAATAAAAAGCAGTAGGAGATAGAAAAGAATTCAAATCTAGCATGTAAACATTGTTAACCCTTTTTCCATTTAAGACTTCTTTTCCATTTAGGCTTAATATGCAGCTAGTAGGTAAAAATTTCACATTATAGCCCTTATCACATAGCTGACTTATACTTAACAGATTATGTTTTAAGCCTTCAACCAATAACACATTATCTATAAAAAAGTTTTTGAAATTTCCAATCATACCTGATCCAACCACTTTCTTTGTGGTATTATCTCCAAGTGTAACCTTGCCTCCATTCATGGCTTCCAGCGATATGAATTGAGCAGTATCTCTAGTCATATGCTTTGAACATCCACTGTCCAGGTACCATATGCTCCCACGAGGTCTTATGTGAGAGCAAACCTGCAAAATTCTCAAATGTTAGACCTGGGAACCCAAACAAGTTTGGGTTCACCTTTAAGAAATTTATAATCAGATGCATTTATGATATGTCTAGGTTTATACTTCTTAGTTCTCCACACCAAATTAGATTTCATCTTTAAGGTACAGGTGTGAGCTATATGTCCCAAAAATCCATAATTATTACATTTAACATTAGGAAAAAAATTCCTATGTTTTCTTCCATATGATTGTCTTCTAATGGATTTCATGAATTTAGGATAATATTTAGGATTTGTAAAATCTTCAAGTTTAGGTGGAATCCTATTATCCTCGAGAGCTCTTATTGTCAATTTATAAAATGAATTCATATCTTCTAAGATTCGATTTGTATAATTGATTGGATATATTTTTCTCTCAGATTCATACTTAAAATTTTTAAAATCTTTTTCAAGTTCAGCATAGGATGATTTTAAAATCTCAAAATTTTTATTCAAGTCATCATATTCATCAAGTAATTTCATGTGGTTGTCATCTATTAAAGCATGATCTTTCCTAAGGATTTCGTGTTCCTTCTTAAGCTCTTCCAATTCTAAACCTAAACTTGCATGTATCTTTTTCATTTTCCTATATGCATCATGCATGTGTTTAGAAACTTCAAATAATTCATCATAGGTTAAGTCACATACCTCTTCTTGATCTGATTGTTCAACATTTTCTGCCATCAAGCAAAGGTTGGTGACTTCTTCTTCTTTTTCAGTCTCAGATGAGTCTGAAGCTGAGTCCGCCCAGAAAGCTCTTTGAAATTTCTTCTTGCCCTTCTTTACCATTGGTTTCTCCTCTATCTTCTCCTTGCTAGGAGTGGCTTTGAGTTTTGGGCAATCAGTCTTTATATGACCTAGTTTCCTGCATTCATAACAAATCACTTCATTAGAAACCTTGCCATTTCTGTTAAACTTACCTCTGTCTCATTGCTGGCGTCTCTTCTGCTTCCTCTTTAAAAAGCTTCTGAATTGTCTAGTCATCAGTGCAATATCATCTTCATCCTCAGGTTGTGAGTGTTCACTTTCTGACTCTTCCACCTTTAGTGCAATATTTTTCTCCTTTCGTGGTTCACCTACATCAATCTTTCTTTGACTTACTCCTTGCTCATAAGCAATGAGTGAACCAAGAAGATTGTCAATAGAGTAAATATTAAGATCTTTAGACTCTGTAATTGCAGTAATTTTAGCATCATAAGCAGTCGGTAAACATCGAAGTATTTTATTAACCATTTCAGCATTAGTTAGTTCCCTACCAAGTGCATGCAAAGAAGTGACAATTTGTGTGAATCTTGTGTACATATCAGAGATAGATTCATTTGGTTTCATGCAAAACAATTCATAGTCATGTAACAAGATATTGAGTCTTGATTGCTTAACCTCATTTGTCCCTTCATAAGTTATACAAAGTCTATCACATATGTCCTTTCCACTTTAACAAGTAGAAACACGCCTGTAGTCTTCAGATTTTAAAGCACAAAAGAAACTATTTAGACATTTGGCATTTAATTGTGCTAAGTCACGTTCTTCTATAGTCCAATCTACAAAAAGTATTTCTACCATAACTCCATCAACTAATCTAGTTGGTTTTGTGTAGCCATCCTGGACTAGCATCCACATGCGATAATCAAGTGACTGTAAGAAAGTAGATATGCGTGTTTTCCTAAAATCAAAAGGAATATTGTCAAACAGTGGAGGTCTAGTGATAGAGTAACCCTCAGGTGTGTTTTGGTTTCCAAATGTAGCCATCTACGTTAATAAAAAAGTAGTTCAAACTTATGATTTTGAAACGATGCTCTGATACCACTTGTTGAGTCTAGTAATTAGGTTGTTAAGCCTATGTTAATGTCCCAAAGGCTTCCAAGAGGGGGGTGAATTGGTAGTTTAAAAATTTTAAGCCCGCTTTTAAAATGATGTTGAATCAAAATAAAAATTATTTCTTTTAAGTTTTGTAGAAAAAGTTTTTCAACCACAGAGTTTTTAAGACTAAGAATTAAAATGCAATAACGTAAAAACAGTAATGTAAATGACACCAAATTTATAGTCGTTCAGTCTAAAACTAGACCTACATCCACTCCCAGAGGCACCCTCTGAGTATTGCACTAATACCAATAGTGACTCTCCTTTTTCACCCACAACAAGGAAGAGAAGCCTTTACAACACACTCTTTTCACCACTCCCCGGTGCGGCAGAGAACCGTCGTCCTTTTACACAATCCCTAGTGTTCGCAGAGAACCGTCCGTCCTTTCACACAATCCCTAGTGTTGGCAAAGAACCGTTGTCCTTTTACACAATCCCTAGTATTGGCAGAGAACCGTCATCCTTTCACACTCTCCTAGTGTAGGCAGAGAACCCTTCGGCTGTTCACACTTTCCAAGTGTAGGCAGAGAACCCTTCGGCTGTTCACACTCTCCAAGTTTAGGCAGCAAACCCTTCGTCTGTTCACACTCTCCAAGTGTCGGCAGAGAACCAGATCTTTTTGACAGATGTTCTCACAAGAATCTATAAGGAAGAAGGAAAAGAGTGAAGTAATCCCAATTCACAAGTAGAGACTCTTACCTTTGAAATCCAAGTGAAGCCTTCTCGCTCCAATGGTAGGAATCCTCCTTTGAATACTCTCTTCCACTCTCTCATTGGCTATTCTCTCAAGAGGCACGAAGATAAAATGACAAAAAGAGATTGGGTGGCAGTCTAATTTGGACTATTTATACAAAAGATAAGAAAAACTGCCCAAAAACTGCAAGTATTCAAATCTGTACGCAGTGGATCGTCCCGTACGATCGTGGATCATCCTGGATGATTTTACTTAAACGATTTGAAATGACCCCATTTATATATGTGTATGAAATGTCTTCGTACAGCTGATCGTCCCGTACGAACTAGGTTTGTCCGGTACGAACGGTTATTACTAGCTCGGTTTTAGAAACTTCTGAAAACCATTCTAAGTCGGTTAATCGTTTGGACGAAAATTTATTCGTCTGAACGAAATTTTTACAGATGACCGATCGTCCTGGACGATTATTTATTTCATCTGGAAGAAAATTTTCCAGAGGACCAATCGCCATTGACGATAATTTAATTTTGTCTGGATGAAAATTTTCCAGAGACCCGATCGTCCTAGACGATTATTAATTTCTGGACGAAAATTTTCCAGAGGAACAATCGCCGTTGACGATAATTTAATTTCATCTGAACGAACATTTTACAGAGAACCAATCGTCCTAGATGATTGTAAAATTCATCCTGGACGAATAGGACTTAGAAAAAAATTTTAAGCAAGTTCTTATTCGTTCCATGTGCTCAATAGGAGATAAATGTCTGATCGTCCCGTACGAACGGATATCGTCCAGTACAATCAGTATAAATATTTTATGATCTCCTTATGTGTGTGTGTATGTTTTTATTCACTCTATTACAATCACTCCCTTTCAATTTAACTTCAAAGAAATACAAACTTTAAATTTTACAAAGTATCTCATTCTGAATTTGATTTAAAGTCTTCGTAGTCTGGAGTTCATTTTTCCTTAAATATTAGTACACACAAGAGCAAATACAAATCTTCTAAAATTGTTAGGAGATAATTACACATTTGAACAATAATGTTTGGAATCATCAAAACTACAAAAGTTGCAAAAATGTAAAGCATTTAAATAGAAACTATCTTAACAGATTGATACGATCACATCGGCCGGGATGATCGCCTGATCGGCCGGGACGATGTCCTGGATGATCTACATTGGACAGCTCAAATTCAGGGCGATGATCAAGACGATTGAAATCGATTTTAAACTAATCAGCCTGGACGATCGTTATATCGGCCAGGATAATGTAACCAATTTTCTTCTGATCGTCCCAAATCGTCCCGGGCTGATGAGCTGAATTTGTACTGATCAGCCAGGATGATATATACCTATCATCCTGGACGATAATGTCGGCAACTTGCATTAATGAGCTCATTTTTAGCTCTTCTATTTAAGCTATGACAAGGCACTTATAAGTGTCTTTGGCAGCCATTGTAGCTTCGTTCTTGTGGGGGAAACTTGAAGAGAGAGCTTGAAAGGGAGAGAGAAAAGGGTGGAGTTTAAGAGGGAGAAGATCCTGTGAGGGGGAGGAACTCAAGGGAGTGTGGTGGGGAATCCACACGGTTGCTCCAGCGAACTCGCACCTTAGTACCATCGGATTCAAGACTCGTCTCGAGGTAAGTTCACCAAAGAAGAATATCTCCTTAGTGTCAAAGGACCCAGCGACTCCGCCGCACCGGGGAAGGTGGAAGTGATTTTGTAAGGGCTTCTCCGCCTAGCTGTGGGGGCTAAGAGAGAGTCACGATTTTAGTGCAATACTTGGAGGGTGCCTCCAAGGAGTGGACGTAGGTCAAGGTTTGACCGAACCACTATAAATCCGGTGTGTTCTTTTCTTATTATCGCTTCCGCATTTATTTTTTTTTCCGCACTTTATTTGTGGAGATTTTGGTTGGAGTTTTATCTTTGGCTTTAAAGTTTTCCAATTCACCTCTCTTTACTTAGCCTTGGGCCAGTTCATATAGGGCTTAACATCCCTAACGAACTTTCACTATGATTTTGTGAGCTTAGAGAAAACTAACACCTAATGATCATATGCATGGATGGATATCTTAACAACCATATTTCTTATATGAAGTGAAGGAAAATGTTGAGCAATATGGAACATAATCTTCCCTTATGTATGTGTATTGAAGGGAGAGGGCCCTTGAAGATAGCCTCAGCTTTTGCCAATCCACTACCAAACCATAATGTATTATCTATAAAAAATTGAATTGAAAGTGATGATGATAAGATCAGAGATACTCCATTATGCAGGTTAATAGTAAACTTATACTCCATTTAATACTCCATAAGCAATCCAAATTGTCTTAATTAAATCCTTGAGATCACTTCTCTGAAAATAAGACCCAAATTAACTGTTGATCTAGTACATTAATCAAATATGTTTCAATTCTAAAAAAAAAAATTCATATAATTTGGAATAATGTCACTGATGGCTATATGGTAAGCTAACATTAGTTGGGTATAATAAACATGTCATATTCTCATAAGATAAAGATAATTGATTAGGAAGTTAAAGTAAGAGGGTGATAAGATTTAGATATCAATGATCAAAAGAAAATACGTCTCTTGATCTTCAATATCTTGGCCCCTATTCATCATACTCCTTGGTGGGTACCTATAAGTGTACCTCTTTTATATGGAATGTCATCATAGAATAAGAAAATGGCATACCCAAATAAGTTTAGGTATATTTTATTATATCACCTAGTGTGAGCTTAATTAAAGAAAATAAGTTAGTTGATGAAAATTTTGATAGTTTCATTAGAATTTATAAATTATATTAAATTTAAAGATAAATCATTATTTTTTTTCTTTTTATCACTTTTTTTGCTATGAATATCAATAATATGGTTTCAAATTCCATGTTTTATATATATAATTGAAGTTTTAGGGATGAATTAATCTATAAAAATATATATGTAGTTACTGAAACTTGTGAAGGAAGGTTTTTCAAAGCAATTTATATTAAATCTAGAATTATCAAATTCATAAATCATATCAACTTGCTATATTAATTTAGAATTTGAGTTAAAAAAAAGTAGAAAATAGAGAGTGTTGAGATAGTTGCTATTTGCATGTTCTACATTTTTGCAACTTGTAATGTTTTGATGATTCCAAATATTATTGTTTTAAAATTTTGTTTTCTCCTAACACTTTTTAGAAGAATTATTTTTTCTATTGTGTGGACTAACATTTTAGGATAATCGAACTCCAGACTATTGAAGACTTTAAATCAAAATTCAACATGAGATAATTTGTAAAATTGAAGATTGTACTTTCATTGTATTGAGTTTGAGAGGGAGTGATTGTAATTAAGTAACTTAGCACACACACACTTGGGAAAAATCTTTAAAATTCATATTAATCGTACAGGACAAACCATGTTCGTATAGCATGATCAAGTCAGTTATCACCTCGGAAGAGCAATGGAACAAACAGGAAGTAAGAAAATTTTTCTTAGTCCTGATCGTCCAAACAAATTTTTCTATTCGGCCCAGGACGAAAAGCTCTCTTTAAAAATTTCGTCCAGGTGAACTCTTATTCATCCCAAGACGAAAATGGTTTATTATTTCCAATTTTGATAACTTCCTGCATTTTATCAAATCGACCCATGGTATAACTGTTTGTATCGGATGAACTTAGTTTGTACGGGATGATAATCGAGTGCGAAGTCAGTTCGTACCAATATACATTGGGTTTGTATGCAACTGATTTAAGTAAGTTCATCCAGGATGATCCACGATTGTACGGGATGATCCACTATGTTCCGACTTGAATATCAGTAATTTTTGGACAGTTTTTTGTCTTTCCTATACGAAGTCCAATTAGAATTCCTCTTAATCTTTTTGCCAACTGATCTTCATGCCTACTGACAGGACAGTCAAGGAGAAAGTGTGAGGGAGTGTTTGAAGGAGGATTCTTACTACTAGAACGTGAAGGTTTCACTTGGTACTCAAAGGTAAGAGTCTTTACTTGTGTTTTTTGATTACTGCACTCTTTTCTCTCTTCCTTATAGATTTATTGTGAGAAGATCTGTCAAGAAGATCTATTTCTCTGCCAACACTTAAAGAGTGTGAACAGCCGAAGGGTTCTTTGCCAATACTTGGAGAGTGTGAATAGCCGACGGGTCCTCTGCCCACACTTGGAAAGTGTGAAAGGATGAAGGGTTATCTGCCTATACTTGGAGAGTGTGAACAGCCGACGGGTCCTCTTCCCACACTTGGAGAGTGTGAAAGGATGAAGGGTTCTCTGCCTACACCAGGAGAGTGTGAAAGGATGGACGGTTCTCTGTCAATATTGGGAAGAGTGTAAAAGGACGATGGTTCTCTACCGCACCGGGTAGTGGTGGAAGAGAGTTTTGTAAAGGTTTCTCCGGCTTATTATGGGTGCAAAGGAGAGTCACTAGTGGTATTAGTGCAATACTTGAAGGATGCCTCCGGGGAGTGGATGTAGGTCGTGTTTGATAGAACCATTATAAATCTTGTGTCTTTTTATTTTCAGGCGTCTTTTAATTTTTTACTGTTTTAACTTGTGGTTGAAAAATCTCTTTCTATAAAATTCACTAAAGTTAATTTTTTATTTTAAATTTTTAAAAGAGAGATTAATTTTTTAATTACCAATTCACCCCCTCTCTTGGTTAGCTGCTGGGACATAAGCTTAGGTTTAACAACCTAATTCATATTGAACAAGTTTCAACAAGTGGTATCAGAGCTTTGTTTTAAAATCATAAGTTTAGACTACTTTTTGATTAACATAGATGACTACATTTGGAAACCGAAATACACTTGAGGGTTACTCTATAACTAGACCTCTATTGTTCGACAATATTCCTTTTAATTTTTGGAAAACACGTATGTCTACATTTTTACAGTCACTTGATTACCGTATGTGGATCTTAGTTCAGGAAGGGTATATAAAACCAACTAGACTAGTTGACGGTGTTAGAGTTGAAACATCTTTTGTGGACTAGACTATAGAAGAACGCGACTTAGCACAACTAAACGTCAAATGCTTGAATAGTTTCTTTTGTGCACTAAAATCACAAGATTACATGAGGGTTTCTACTTGCAACTGTGGGAAGGACATATGGGATAAACTTTGTATAACATATGAGGGGACTAATGAGGTTAAACAATCTAGACGTAATATCTTGTTGCATGATTATGAATTGTTTTGCATGAAAATAAATGAATCTATTTCTGATATGTACACAAGATTCACACAAATAGTCATCTTTTTACATGCATTAGGTAGGGAACTTATGAATGCTGAAATGGTTAATAAGATACTTCATTATTTGCCTACTACTTATGATGCTAAAATTACTATAATTACAGAGTCTAAGGATATAAAAATTTACTCTATAGATAATCTTCTTTGTTCACTAATTGCTTACGAGCAAGGAGTTAGCCAAATAAAGATTGATGTAGGTAAACCATGAAGGGAAAAGAACATAGTACTAAAAGTGGAGGAATCTGAGAGTGAACACATACAACTTGAGGATGAAGAAGACATCGCATTAATGACTAGATAATTCAGAAGCTTTTTAAAGAGGAAGCAGAAGAGACGCCAGCAATGGAATCGAGATAAATTTAATAAAAATGTCAAGATTTCAAATGATGTTATTTGCTATGAGTGCAGGAAACTTAGACATATGAAGAAAGATTGTCCAAAACTCAAAGCCACTCTTAGCAAGGAGAAAGTAGAGGAAAAACCAATTGTGAAGAAGGGCAAGAAGAAATTCCAAAGAGCTTTCTGGGCGGACTCATCTTCGGACTTGTCAGAGACGGAAAAGGAAGAGAAAGTCACTAATATGTGTTTAATGACTGATAATCTTGATCAGTCAGATCAAGAAGAGGTATGTGACTTAACTTATGATGAACTTTTTGAAGTTTCTGAACACATGCATGATGCATATAGGAAAATAAAGAAAATGCATACTGGTCTGAGCTTAGAATTTGAGGAATTACAAAAGGTATATGAAATCCTTAAGAAAGATCATGCTTAATTGATAACAACCACATAAATCTATTCTCTGAGAGCAAAATTTATAGAATCAATTATACAAATTAAATTTTAGAAGATATGAATTTATTTTACAAATTAACGATAAAAGCTCTCGATGATAATAGGATACCCCCTAAACTTGAAAATTTTACTAATCATATTTTGTATCTTAAATTTATGCAATCCCTAAATAGACAAATGAATAGTAGAAGACTTAGGAATCCTTTTCCAAAAGTCAAATATAACAATTGTGGATTGATTGGATACATAGCTCACACCTATACTTTAAAGAAGAAAACTTATTTGATGTGAAAACCTAAGATGCATAAACCTAGATATATCATACATGCATCTCTTTATAAATTGCCAAAAGAAAAACTCAAACTTGTTTGGATTTCCAGATCTAACGTTTGATAATCTTGCAGGGTCGCTCTCACACAAGACCTCGTGAGAGCATATGATACCTAGACAGTGGATGTTCAAAGCATATGATTGGAGATACTACATAATTCATATCGCTGCAAGTCATGAGTGGAGGCAAGGTTACACTTGGAGATAACACCACAAGGAAGGTGGTTGGATCAGTTATGATTGGAAATCTTTAGAATTTTTATGTTGAAAATGTGTTATTGGTAGAAGGCTTAAAGCATAATTTGTTAAGTATAAGATAGCTATGTGACAAAGGGTATTGTGTAAAATTTTTCCCTACTAGCTATATATTAAGCCTAAATAGAAATGATATTTTGAATGGTATAAGGGTAAATAATGTGTATATGCTAGATATGAATTACATTCAAACTCCTACTGCTTTTTGTTTAAAAACTATTTCTGATGAATCATGGCTTTGGTATAAGAGACTTTATCACTCTAGCATGAAAAACCTTAGGAGGATTACCCAAAAGAACCTAGTGAGAGGTATACCAAAACTAGACTTCACTAAGGACCACCTTTGTGATGCATATTAATTAGGAAAATAGGTGAAGTCCACTTTTCAATCTAATAAGGATCTTAGAACTAATAAACCATTAGAGATTTTGCATATGGATCTTTTTGGACCAGTTGGAATTGTAATCTAGGAGGGAAGGTATACGAATTAGTGATTGTGGATGATTACTCTAGATTCACATGGGTTAGATTTCTATTTCATAAAAGTGAATCATTTGAGGATTTTAGAAAATTTTTGACTTGGATTCAACAAAAGCTAGGATGTGAAATTATGACTATACAAAGTGATCATGGAGGAGAATTTGAGAATGAAAGATTTGAGGATTTTTGTAAGGAGAAAGGAATTGATCACAACTTTTCTGCACCTAGAATACCTCAGCAGAATAGGGTAGTCAAAAGAAAGAATATAATATTAATAGAAGCCGCTCGAGCCATATTGGCAGAATACTCACTTCTTAAATATTTTTGGGTTGAGGCGCTTAGCATTGCATGTTATATTCTGAATAGGGTGAATGTGAGATCTAAATTAAATAAAATATCCTATGAGTTGCTAAAAGGAAGAACACCTAATTTGTCACATTTACATATTTTTGGTTGCAAGGTGTTTATTCATAACAATGAAAAACTTGTCTTAGGAAAATTTGATCCAAAATCAGATGAATGAATTTTTATGGGATACTCAAGTGTTGGAAAATCTTATAGAGTATTCAATAAAAGAACTTTGATAATTGAGGAGACCACATATGTTGTATTTGATGAATCTGGTGAAAGTTCGTTCGGGATGTTAAGCCCTATGAACTTAGTCCCAAGCTAACCAAGAGGGGGGGAGAATTGGTATTTTAAAAAATTCTTGAGACAAAGAAATAAATTCACAAACCAAATCACACCACCAAACCAAATGCGGAATTTAAAAGTGCGGAAGCAAAAATAAGAACACAAGATTTATAGTGGTTTGGTCGACAAGACCTACGTCCACTCCTTGGAGGCACCCTCCAAGTATTGCACTACAAAACGTGACTCTCCTTTAGCCCCCACAGCTAGGCGGAGAAGCCCTCACAAGAAACTCCTTTTTGCCACCCCGGCAAGGCAGAGAACCTACCTCCTTTTGCTTCCTCCTGAAGCTGGCAGAGAACCACAACCAAAAGCAAAACTCCTTACCTCTACCGACCCTTCCACGGATGAGAAACTCCAGACGAAAGACAAGCAGAGCGATCCTTGAGCAACCCTTGTGAATCCCCTCACAAGCTCCCCCTCATAAGATCCTCTCTCTCTCCCTCTCTCTCTTTCTCTCCTTAAGGTCTTCTCAGGTCAAGGCAGCAGCAAAAGGTCTCTTAAAACGTTGAAGAAGAGCTCTTTAAATAGAAGAGCTCAAGAGGAGCTCATTAATTACAAGTAGTCGACTTTATCGTCCCGGCCGATATGGACATCGGCCTGGCCGATTAGTACAAATCAAGGAAGATCGGCCAGAGCACAGCCCTGGGAACAGTCCTGGATGATTGAAATTTGGCCTGATCGTCCAGGCCGATCTCACGATCGTCCTGGCTGATTAGTTCAAATCAGAGGTAAATCGTCCTGAGCATAGCCCTGGGAACAGTCCTGGCCGATTGAAATTTGGCTAGATCGTCAAGGCCGATCTCACGATCGTCCTGGACAATATGATCGTATCAATCATCCTTAATTACTCCCTTGATTTCTTGATCAATTAAGGCATAATTTGGTAATTTCGTCCAGGCCGATCCTGGAATCGTCCTGGCCGATAATTTAAAATTCAATATGCCTAAACTGTCTAAGGCGGCTATCTCTTTCTATTTTGAACTTATCGTCCTTGCCGATACACGTATCGTCCAGGCCGATAGTTAATGTCGGCTGCCTTAATTAAGAATCCTTAATTTAGACTTTCTGTTTTAAGATGATCGTCCCGAACGATATAAATATCGGCCGGGCCGATGGGGGTAAAAACAGAATTTCTAAGCCTCTCAAGTGTGTGTGTGAAGGGTTACTTAGCATCAGTCTTTTTGATTATTACAAGTAGACTCAAAAGGTGAAAAATAAAATTACAGACTGACTCAACCCTAAACCTATGCGATCCTGGACTTGGCTTCCTCTTGATCGTCCGATCTTCGATTCTTGAAAAGTTAGAAGCAACAAGTAGTCCAAGAGAAACAGTGTTTGTCAATCATCAAAACATAAGACATGAAAAAGTAGATTTGTAACAATCTCCCCCTTTTTGATGATGGCAAACACAAGTAGGAAAATTTCATTAAAACACAGCAAGGTTACAAAATCGAAGACCAAACAACTTTTTCCTACACCCTACTCCCCCTTTTGTCATCACAAAAAGAGGGTCTAGAAACACAAGAAAAAGACTAACAAGTACATTAAAAAGACAGGAAACACACAACACAAAATACAGACTAAAACAACGAGGGATCCAGATCATCAGATGGAGGTGGTGGAGGTGGCTGCTGAAAGTAGGTGGCAAGTGTGGTGAACTGAGCATTGAACCAGGCCATGTCCTGGTCATGCTGCTGCTGCTGCTGAGTAACGAAACTGTCAAATCGGGCTAAATCCTCAGCGCGGTGTTGTTCATAGCGGGCAATGTCCTCTTAGTGTTGCTGCTCCTGAGCAACAACGTAGGCGTCAAACCTAGTCTCCCAACGATCAAATCTTTCAATCAACTGATCAAAGGGTGAGTGCTGGTGGAGAGGGACAGGATCGGAACGGGAGCGGGAGCGGGAGCCTCCTCCTCTCTAGCCCCCCGACCTTCCCCATCTCCTGGGTGAAGACGAGTACTATGAAGTGCAGTGAAGGAATTGTTTGAGTAGTAGGTAGGGTGACGGTCAGAATGATGAGGATATTGCAGATTGTATTTTGTTTCAAGGACATAGGCTATGATGTGTCCTAAGGCTAGATTGGGCTTTCTCTTATGGCCTGGGTCACGAATTGTGGTTAGGTGATCGATGTAGCGAAAGAGTAGGTTAGCGACATTGAATTCTCTTTAGGCCATAATGTAGAAAGTAGTGAGGGACAGTAGAGGGGTGATGTGAATCCGGTCCCCAGCTTTTGGGATTATGGATGTGCGAAGGACATGTTGGATTGTCCTAGCATCTTTGACCAAAGAGCTAG
The DNA here is from genome assembly GCA_019514585.1 of Dendrobium officinale. Lineage (NCBI taxonomy): Eukaryota > Viridiplantae > Streptophyta > Magnoliopsida > Asparagales > Orchidaceae > Dendrobium > Dendrobium officinale. The sequence continues at coordinate 6,827,356 of CM033696.1, read as the reverse complement.
TTTCTCCAATATGGAAATGTGTATTGGTCTGACGAAGGAAGTGATTCGCCGTAGATCAGTCAAAATCAGGATCAGTGGTTATTTGGTGCAGCTTATCCCCAGTGGTGGATAGCTGTAGAAAATCAACATAGTCCTGATATATGATTTCGACAGGGCGTCGATTCACATAGGAGGTCATGACTGTGAAGGTGTGGTTAATGCGTAGATTGGCAAAAAATTCAGCGAGAAGTTCGGAAGAGAAAGGGAAGGCGAGAGTGAGTATAAAACAAAGAGAGGTGTGGGCAAAAAGGTCCATTACCGGGTATGAGAGATATGCTGGATTGATTATCCGGAACAGGGTGATGCTACTTTCTTTGTAGCGATGATAGGCAGCCTGATCTTCAGCCTCCCTGAATCGAGGGTCTAGAGTCGCCCTCGAAGAACTCCCGGATGTTTGACGAATACGTTTCCCACCAGCCATTTGAGAGAGATAGCAAGAAACACAAAAGAGTTGAAGGAGGAGTGTGAGAAAAAAATGGCTGGAATTGGCCTGAATTTAAAGAAACAGCCATATCGTCCTGGCCGATCGAAGAATCGTCCAGGCCGATATGGTACAATAAGTGCGTACAGGCCGATTGGTCAAAAAGGCGGTCCGATCGTCCGGGCCGATCAGATATCGGCCAGGCCGAATAGACACAGGCGATCGGCCCGAGGAGTCAGGCCGAGCGACCGTTGAAAAAGCAGATCGTCCGGGCCGATTAGGTGTATCGTCCGGGACGATGCACAATAATTGATCGTACCGGCTGAAGTTAAAACGTTTTAAATGCTTGCCACGTGTATCGTCCAGGACGAACAGTGGATCGGCCCAGACGATTGTCCAATAATGGATCGTCCGGGGCCGGATTTAAAGATCAAAACGTACTGACACGTGGATCGTCCAGGACGATCAAGTGTATCGGCCAGGACGATGCACATAAAATGCATCGGCCAGACAAAATATACTATCGGCCAGGACTATCACCAAGAGTTCGATCAAATCGTCCAGGATGATATAGGATCGTCCGGGACGATGAGTTAGGGTTTTCAAACACAAAGGTCAGCAGATGGATTTTGAACAGAATTAGTTATATCGTCCAGGACGATACGGGTATCGGCCAGGACGATGTAACTAGGAATTGAATTCAAAAGATGGTGATGATCAAGACCCAAAAAAAAAACAGTCAAAACATAAAAAAATAATAAAAAAAGGAACACATGAAAACAAAATATATATTTTTTTTTGAGGCATCATATGAGAATCCTTTTCAAAAATGAAGCCTTTTAAAGTTCCAAGAGATCAAGAAGTTTAACAAATCTTAATAAGAAGAAGGTAGAATGTCTGATTTTGTTAACCCTTGATCAAACATCCTTCAGGGTACAGAAATTCTTTTGAAAATCAAAAATCCAGCTTAGAATAACTAATAGGGATAATAAGATCCATTCAAAGCTTGTTTACAAAAAATATTTTATATTTAATAAGCCAAAGTAATTTTTCTCAATCATGGAAATTGAAATCAAGTCTTTGAAAACATCACATAGTTAATGAGTTTTCTAAGTTTTAAGAGTTTTACCAAAGAGAGAATAGCTTGCATTTAGTGGGCTCATTTTATGCCTCTTGTCATTTGATTTGCTCTTTTGAGCATCTTTTGATTCTTCGATACACTTTTGTGTATATAGTATTCTTTTCAATTTTGGCTTCATTGGCCTCTTTCCTTTTTAACTTTTGCAAGCTAGAAACTCTTTAATAACCCCTTAAAAAAAACTTAGTTGTGAGTCTATCCTCCAAATATTAGAGAATAGGGGCTCTCTATCTAACATAGGGAAGAACAATCCACAACACAAAATCAAAAAGAAACATGTGATAAATGCAATGGCAAGATTTCAAAAAGCTTGATGATATCTAAGAACTTTGGCTATTTTACATAAAATAAATTACTGTAGCAAGACAAGAAAAAGATCTTAATTAACAAGCCATTGGTTAGACCGAGTTTAGACTTTTATTTTAGAGAAGAAAATCATACCACTAAATAAAGTCTGAAGGAGGGAGAAAACATCAACAGAAAACTCTCTTTAACCAATTTTGAAAAGCTAAACCACTATCTCCAAAAACTCCAAAAACTAAAAGTTTGAAAGGACTAATCATATGGAAGGCCAAAATTAAATAGCAACGGTAAACAGAACAAAACAAAACAACACAAATGAAAAGAAATAAAGCAAACTAAAATCAGCACAAAAACTAAAAGAACAATAAAATAAAAAGACACACAAAACTAATGTTTCAAGCAAGTGATAAAGCAGCGAGTTTAAGCAATTTTTGAGCTGCAAGCCTCCTTATGTCCAGTTATCCTATGTTCCCATGAGAGCTTTGGTGAGAGCACACCTGCAAAACTCAATCAACAGTCAGATTTAGGAACCCAAACAGGTTTGGGATCCTTCTTAGAAAAAGTAGAATGTAATGCAGGTAAGGTATGCTGTGAATCATGCATCTTAGGTCTCCACACCCAATGAGTACTACGATGAACGATGCAAGTGTGTGAGATGTGTCCTAGCATGCCACATGAAAAACATCTAATTCCAGGAAAGGGATTTCTTAAATAATTTGAATTATAATTCCTTTTCTTGGATTTTGGCTTAAGATCAACAGTGGAAGTCATCCGATTTTTCTCACATGTATTAAAATCATTTTGAATCCTCAAATTTGTTCTCTTTAATGTATCAATCTCAATCGTCAAATTTTTCTCAAGATCTTTAGATTTCTTAAGATCAAAACTAAGTGAGGTGTGTGAAACTTTTAATGCATTATGTTCATCAATTAATTCCAAATGCTTTTTGTTCAACTCATCAAATTCATCAAGGAGTGCCATGTGATTTGAATCAATCGTTGCATGATCTTTGAGAAACACTTCATGCACTTTTTGTAGATTTGAATGTTCTAATTTTAGGCTAGCATGAGTTTTCTTAAGTTTTTTGTATGATGCATGGATTTTTTCACAAATTTCAAACAATTCATCATAGGTTGGTTTACATACCTCTTCTTCATCACTTTGATTTTCTCCCATGAAACACAAATTCGTAGTCTCTTCCTCTGGTTCAGTCTCAGAGGAATCAGTACCAGATTCTGCCCAAAATCCTCTTTGGATTTTCTTCTTGTCCTTCCTTGACTTGGCTTTCTCCTCACCTTTTTCCTTTTCTTTGCTTGATTGATCTTGAAGTGTAGGGCAATCGGCTCTCACATGTCCAGGTTTCTTGCATTCAAAACAAACAACATCAGAAGATCCTTTAACATATTTGTGATCCTTACCTTTCCTCCAATTTTGATGATGCCTATGTTTCTTTCTTAGAAAGCTTTTGAATTTCCTTGTGATGAAGGCAACTTCATCGCTCTCAGACCCGGAAGATTCAGAATCCGATTTGTGCGCCTTCAGTGCGATTGTTTTCTCCTTTTTCTTTTCACATGCATCAAGATTTCTTTGATTCACACCTTACTCGTAAGCAATGAGTGAGCCAAGTAAGTTATCAATGGAGTAAGTATTCAAATCTTTTGATTCAGTGATTGTAGTTATTTTTGCATCATAAGACGAAGGCAAGCACTCAAAATCTTGTTAACTTTTTCATAATTTGAAAGCTCTTTTCCTAGTGCATGCAATGAAGTAACAATCTGAGTAAACCTAGTGTACATGTCAGAAATCGATTCATGGGTTTTCATACGAAAAAGTTCGTAGTCATCATGCAAGAGAAAGTTCAAACGGGTTTGCTTAACTTCATTAGTACCTTCATAGGTGATGCATAATTTATCCCAAATCTCTTTACCAGTTTTGCAAGTTGAAATACGCATGTAATCTTCAGATTTCAAAGCACAGAAAAAACAGTTCAAACATTTTGCATTTAATTGAGCCAAATCACGTTCATCGAAAGTCCATTCAGTAAAAGCAACTTCAGTTTTAATATCATTAATTTCACGAGAAGGTGGAGAATAACCATCTTGAATAAGCATCCACATGCGATAATCAGTAGATTGTAAAAACGTTGACATGCGGGTTTTCCAAAAATCAAAAGGTAAGTTGTCAAATAGAGGAGGTCTTGTAATCGAATAACCTTCAGTAGTGTTTATATTTCCTATGTTAGCCATGGATCAAATTCAAAAAGTTTTCAAACTTAATTTTTTCGAATCCCGCTCTGATACCACTTGAAAGTTCGTTCGGGATGCTAAGCCCTATGAACTTAGTCCCAAGCTAACCAAGAGGGGGGTGAATTGGTATTTTAAAAAATTCTTGAGACAAAGAAATAAATTCACAAACCAAATCACACCACCAAACCAAATACAGAATTTAAAAGTGCGGAAGCAAAAATAAGAACACAAGATTTATAGTGGTTCGGTCGACAAGACCTACGTCCACTCCTTGGAGGCACCCTCCAAGTATTGCACTACAAAACGTGACTCTCCTTTAGCCCCCACAGCTAGGCGGAGAAGCCCTCACAAGAAACTCCTTTTTGCCACCCCGGTAAGGCAGAGAACCTACCTCCTTTTGCTTCCTCCTGAAGCTGGCAGAGAATCACAACCAAAAGCAAAACTTCTTACCTCTATCGACCCTTCCACGGACGAGAAACTCCAGACGAAAGACAAGCAGAGCGATCCTTGAGCAACCCTTGTGAATCCCCTCACAAGCTCCCCCTCACAAGATCCTCTCTCTCTCCCTCTCTCTCTTTCTCTCCTCAAGGTCTTCTCAGGTCAAGGCAGTAGCAAAAGGTCTCTTAAAACGTTGAAGAATAGCTCTTTAAATAGAAGAGCTCAAGAGGAGCTCATTAATTGCAAGTAGCCGACTTTATCGTCCCGGCCGATATGGACATCGGCCTGGCCGATTAGTACAAATCAAGGAAGATCGGCCAGAGCACAACCCTGGGAATAGTCCTGGACGATTAAAATTTGGCCTAATCGTCCAGGCCGATCTCACGATCGTCTTGGCCGATTAGTTCAAATCGGAGGTAAATCGTCCTGAGCATAGCCCTGGGAACAGTCCTGGCCGATTGAAATTTGGCTAGATCGTCCAGGCCGATCTCACGACCGTCCTGGACGATATGATCGTATCAATCATCCTTAATTACTCCCTTGATTTCCTGATCAATTAAGGCATAATTTGGTAATTTCGTCCAGGCCGATCCTGGAATCGTCCTGGCCGATAATTTAAAATTCAGTATGCCTAAACTGTCTAAGGTGGCTATCTCTTTCTATTTTGAACTTATCGTCCTGGCCGATACACGTATCATCCAGGCCGATAGTTAATGTCGGTTTTTTTAATTAAGAATCCTTAATTTAGACTTTCTGTTTTAAGTCGATCGTCCCGGACGATATAAATATCGGCCGGGCCGATGGGGGTAAAAACAGAATTTCTAAGCCTCTCAAGTGTGTGTGTGAAGGGTTACTTAGCATCAGTCTTTTTGATTATTACAAGTAGACTCAAAAGGTGAAAAATAAAATTACAGACTGACTCAACCCTAAACCTATGCGATCCTGGACTTGGCTTCCTCTTGATCGTCCGATCTTCGATTCCTGAAAAGTTAGAAGCAACAAGTAGTCCAAGAGAAACAGTATTTGTCAATGATCAAAACATAAGACATGAAAAAGTAGATTTGTAACAATCTCCCCCTTTTTGATGATGGCAAACACAAGTAGGAAAATTTCATTAAAACACAGCAAGGTTACAAAATCCAAGACCAAACAACTTTTTCCTACACCCTACTCCCCCTTTTGTCATCACAAAAAGAGGGTCTAGAAACACAAGAAAAAGACTAACAAGTACATTAAAAAGACAGGAAACACACAACACAAAATACAGACTAAAACAACGAGGGATCCAGATCATCAGATGGAGGTGGTGGAGGTGGCTACTGAAAGTAGGTGGCAAGTGTGGTGAACTGAGCATTGAACCAGACGATGTCCTGGTCATGCTGCTGCTGCTGCTGAGTAACGAAACTGTCAAATCGGGCTAAATCCTCAGCGCGGTGTTGTTCATAGCGGGCAATGTCCTCTGAGTGTTGCTGCTCCTGAGCAACAACGTAGGCGTCAAACCTAGTCTCCCAACGATCAAATCTCTCAATCAACTGATCAAAGGGTGAGTGCTGGTGGAGAGGGACAGGATCCGGAACGGGAGCGGGAGCGGGAGCCTCCTCCTCTCTAGCCCCCCCGACCTTCCCCATCTCCTGGGTGAAGACGAGTACTATGAAGTGCAGTGAAGGAATTGTTTGAGTAGTAGGTAGGGTGACGGTCAAAATGATGAGGATATTGGAGATTGTATTTTGTTTCAAGGACATAGGCTATGATGTGTCCTAAGGCTAGATTGGGCTTTCTCTTATGGCCTGGGTCGCTAATTGTGGTTAGGTGATCGATGTAGCGAAAGAGTAGGTTAGCGACATTGAATTCTCTTTAGGCCATAATATAGAAAGTAGTGAGGGACAGTAGAGGGGTGATGTGAATCCGGTCCCAAGCTTTTGGGATTATGGATGTGCGAAGGACATGTTGGATTGTCCTAGCATCTTTGACCAAAGAGCTAGTTTCTCCAACATGGAAATGTGTATTGGTCTGACGAAGGAAGTGATTCGCCATAGACCAGTCAAAATCAGGATCAGTGGTTATTTGGTGCAGCTTATCCCCAGTGGTGGATAGCTGTAGAAAATCAACACAGTCCTGATATGTGATTTCGACAGGGCGTCGATTCACATAGGAGGTCATGACTGTGAAGGTGTGGTTAATGCGTAGATTGGCAAAAAATTCAGCGAGAAGTTCGGAAGAGAAAGGGAAGGCCAGAGTGAGTATAAAACAAAGAGAGGTGTGGGCAAAAAGGTCCATTACCGGGTATGAGAGATATGCTGGATTGATTATCCGGGACAGGGTGATGCTACTTTCTTTGTAGCGATGATAGGCAGCCTGATCTTCAGCCTCCCTGAATCGAGGGTCTAGAGTCGCCCTCGAAGAACTCCCGAATGTTTGACGAATACGTTTCCCACCAGCCATTTGAGAGAGATAGCAAGAAACACAAAAGAGTTGAAGGAGGAGTGTGAGAAAAAAATGGCTGGAATTGGCCTGAATTTAAAGAAACGGCCATATCGTCCTGGCCGATCGAAGAATCGTCCAGGCCGATATGGTACAATAAGTGCGTATAGGCCGATTGGTCAAAAAGGCGGTCCGATCGTCCGGGCCAATCAGATATCGGCCAGGCCGAATAGACACAGGCGATCGGCCCGAGGAGTCAGGCCGAGCGACCGTTGAAAAAGCAGATCGTCCGGGCTGATTAGGTGTATCGTCCGGGACGATGCACAATAATTGATCGTACCGGCCGAAGTTAAAACGTTTTAAATGCTTGCCACGTGTATCGTCCAGGACGAACAGTGGATCGGCCCGGACGATTGTCCAATAATGGATCGTCCGGGGCCGGATTTAAAGATCAAAACGTACTGACACGTGGATCGTCCAGGACGATCAAGTGTATCGGCCAGGGCGATGCACATAAAATGCATCGGCCAGACAAAATATACTATCGGCCAGGACTATCACCAAGAGTTCGATCAAATCGTCCAGGACGATATAGGATCGTCCGGGACGATGAGTTAGGGTTTTCAAACATAAAGGTCAGCAGATGGATTTTGAACAGAATTAGTTATATCGTCCAGGACGATACAGGTATCGGCCAGGACGATGTAACTAGGAATTGAATTCAAAAGATGGTGATGATCAAGACCCAAAAAAAAAAAACAGTCAAAACATAAAAAAATAATAAAAAAAGGAACACATGAAAACAAAATATTTTTTTTTTTTTTTTGAGGCATCATATGAGAATCCTTTTAAAAAATGAAGCCTTTTAAAGTTCCAAGAGATCAAGAAGTTTAACAAATCTTAATCAGAAGAAGGTAGAATGTCTGATTTTATTAACCCTTGATCAGACATCCTTCAGGGTACAGAAATTCTTTTGAAAATCAAAAATCCAGCTTAGAATAACTAATAGGGATAATAAGATCCATTCAAAGCTTGTTTACAAAAAATATTTTATATTTAATAAGCCAAAGTAATTTTTCTCAATCATGGAAATTGAAATCAAGTCTTCGAAAAAATCACATAGTTAATGAGTTTTTTAAGTTTTAAGAGTTTTACCAAAGAGAGAATAGCTTGCATTTAGTGGGCTCATTTTATGCCTCTTGTCATTTGATTTTCTCTTTTGAGCATCTTTGGATTCTTCGATACACTTTTGTGTATATAGTATTCTTTTCAATTTTGGCTTCATTGGCCTCTTTCCTTTTTAACTTTTTCAAGCTAGAAACTCTTTAATAACCCCTTAAAAAAAACTTAGTTGTGAGTATATCCTCCAAATATTAGAGAATAGGGGCTCTCTCTCTAACATAGGGAAGAACAATCCACAACACAAAATCGAAAAGAAACATGTGATAAATGCAATGGCAAGATTTCAAAAAGCTTGAATGATATCTAAGAACTTTGGCTATTTTACATAAAATAAATTACTGTAGCAAGACAATAAAAAGATCTTAATTAACAAGCCATTGGTTAAACCGAGTTTAGACTTTTGATTTAGAGAAGAAAATCATACCACAAAATAAAGTCTGAAGGATGGAGAAAACATCAACAGAAAACTCTCTTTAACCAATTTTGAAAAGCTAAACCACTATCTCCAAAAACTCCAAAAACTAAAAGTTTGAAAGGACTAATCATATGGAAGGCCAAAATTAAATAGCAACGGTAAACAGAACAAAACAAAACAACACAAATGAAAAGAAATAAAGCAAACTAAAATCAGCACAAAAACTAAAAGAACAATAAAATAAAAAGACACACAAAACTAATGTTTTAAGCAAGTGATAAAGCAGCGAGTTTAAGCAATTTTTGAGCTGCAAGCCTCCTTATGTCCAGTTATCCTATGGTCCCATGAGGGCTTTGGTGAGAGCACACCTGCAAAACTCAATCAACAGTCAGATTTAGGAACCCAAATAGGTTTGGGATCCTTCTTAGAAAAAGTAGAATGTAATGCAGGTAAGGTATACTGTGAATCATGCATCTTAGGTCTCCACACCCAATGAGTACTACGATGAATGGTGCAAGTGTGTGAGATGTGTCCTAGCATGCCACATGAAAAACATCTAATTCCAGGAAAGGGATTTCTTAAATAATTTGAGTTATAATTCCTTTTCCTGGATTTTGGCTTAAGATCAACAGTGGAAGTCATCCGATTTTTCTCACATGTATTAAAATCATTTTGAATCCTCAAATTTGTTCTCTTTAATGTATCAATCTCAATCCTCAAATTTTTCTCAAGATCTTTAGATTTCTTAAGATCAAAACTAAGTGAGGTGTGTGAAACTTTTAATGCATTATATTCATCAATTAATTCCAAATGCTTTTTGTTCAACTCATCAAATTCATCAAGGAGTGCCATGTGATTTGAATCAATCGTTGCATGATCTTTGAGAAACACTTCATGCTCTTTTTATAGATTTGAATGTTCTAATTTTAGGCTAGCATGAGTTTTCTTAAGTTTTTTGTATGATGCATGGATTTTTTCACAAAAATTCAAAACAATTCATCATAGGTTGGTTTACATACCTCTTTTTCATCACTTTGATTTTCTCCCATGAAACACAAATTCGTAGTCTCTTCCTCTGGTTCAGTCTCAGAGGAATGAGTACCAGATTCTGCCCAAAATCCTCTTTGGATTTTCTTCTTGTCCTTCCTTGACTTGGCTTTCTCCTCACCTTTTTCCTTTTCTTTGCTTGATTGATCTTGAAGTGTAGGGCAATCGGCTCTCACATGTCCAGATTTCCTGCATTCAAAACAAACAACATCAGAAGATCCTTTAACATATTTGTGATCCTTACCTTTCCTCCAATTTTGATGATGCCTATGTTTCTTTCTTAGAAAGCTTTTGAATTGCCTTGTGATGAAGGCAACTTCATCGCTCTCAGACCCGGAAGTTTCAGAATCCGATTTGTGCGCCTTCGGTGCGATTGTTTTCTCCTTTTTTCTTTTCACCTGCATCAAGATTTCTTTGATTCACACCTTGCTCGTAAGCAATGAGTGAGCCAAGTAAGTTATCAATGGAGTAAGTATTCAAATCTTTTGATTCAGTGATTGCAGTTATTTTTGCATCATAATACAAAGGCAAGCATCTCAAAATATTGTTAACTTTTTCATAATTTGAAAGCTCTTTTCCTAGTGCATGCAATGAAGTAACAATCTGAGTAAACCTAGTGTACATGTCAGAAATCGATTCATGGGTTTTCATACGAAAAAGTTCATAGTCATGCAAGAGAAAGTTCAAACGGGTTTGCTTAACTTCATTAGTACCTTCATAGGTGATGCATAATTTATCCCAAATCTCTTTACCAGTTTTGCAAGTTGAAATACGCATGTAATCTTCATATTTCAAAGCACAGAAAAAACAGTTCAAATATTTTACATTTAACTGAGCCAAATCACGTTCATCGAAAGTCCATTCAGTAAAAGCAACTTCAGTTTTAATACCATTAATTTCACGAGAAGGTGGAGAATAATCATCTTGAATAAGCATCCACATGCGATAATCAGTAGATTGTAAAAACGTTGACATGCGGGTTTTCCAAAAATCAAAAGGTAAGTTGTCAAATAGAGGAGGTCTTGTAATCGAATAACCTTCAGTAGTGTTTCTATTTCCTATGTTAGCCATGGATCAAATTCAAAAAGTTTTCAAACTTAATTTTTTCGAATCCCGCTCTGATACCACTTGAAAGTTCGTTCGGGATGTTAAGCCCTATGAACTTAGTCCCAAGCTAACCAAGAGTGGGGGTGAATTGGTATTTTAAAAAATTCTTGAGACAAAGAAATAAATTCACAAACCAAATCACACCACCAAACCAAATGCGGAATTTAAAAGTCCGGAAGCAAAAATAAGAACACAAGATTTATAGTGGTTCGGTCGACAAGACCTACGTCCACTCCTTGGAGGCACCCTCTAAGTATTGCACTACAAAACGTGACTCTCCTTTAGCCCCCACAGCTAGGCGGAGAAGCCCTCACAAGAAACTCCTTTTTGCCACCCCGGCAAGGCAGAGAACCTACCTCCTTTTGCTTCCTCCTGAAGCTGGCAGAGAACCACAACCAAAAGAAAAACTCCTTACCTCTACCGACCCTTCCACGGACGAGAAACTCCAGACGAAAGACAAGCAGAGCGATCCTTGAGCAACCCTTGTGAATCCCCTCACAAGCTCCACCTCACAAAATCCTCTCTCTCTCACTCTCTCTCTTTCTCTCCTCAAGGTCTTCTCAGGTCAAGGCATCAGCAAAAGGTCTCTTAAAACGTTGAAGAAGAGCTCTTTAAATAGAAGAGCTCAAGAGGAGCTCATTAATTGCAAGTAGCCGACTTTATCGTCCCGGCCGATATGGACATCGGCCTGGCCGATTAGTACAAATCAAGGAAGATCGGCTAGAGCACAGCCCTGGGAACAGTCCTGGACGATTGAAATTTGGCCTAATCGTCCAGGCCGATCTCACGATCGTCCTGGCCGATTAGTTCAAATCAGAGGTAAATCGTCCTGAGCATAGCCCTGGGAACAGTCCTGGCCGATTGAAATTTGGCTAGATCGTCCAGGCCGATCTCACGATCGTCCTGGACGATATGATCGTATCAATCATCCTTAATTACTCCCTTGATTTCCTGATCAATTAAGGCATAATTTGGTAATTTCGTCCAGGCTGATCCTGGAATCGTCCTGGCCGATAATTTAAAATTTAGCATGCCTAAACTGTCTAAGGCGACTATCTCTTTCTATTTTGAACTTATCGTCCTGGCCGATACACTTATCGTCCAGGCCGATAGTTAATGTCGGCTGCCTTAATTAAGAATCCTTAATTTAGACTTTCTGTTTTAAGCCGATCGTCCCGGACAATATAAATATCGGCCGGGCCGATGGGGGTAAAAACAGAATTTCTAAGCCTCTCAAGTGTGTGTGTGAAGGGTTACTTAGCATCAGTCTTTTTGATTATTACAATTAGACTCAAAAGGTGAAAAATAAAATTACAGACTGACTCAACCCTAAACCTATGCGATCCTGGACTTGGCTTCCTCTTGATCGTCCGATCTTCGATTCCTGAAAAGTTAGAAGCAACAAGTAGTCCAAGAGAAATAGTGTTTGTCAATCATCAAAACATAAGACATGAAAAAGTAGATTTGTAACATCTGGAATTTTGGAAGAGCCAAATGTTGTAGAAGATGAGATTGAGATTAACTCCCAAAAGATTAATAAAGTAAATTTTGAAGAAAATTTAGAAGAAAATTTGGAGTTAGAAAACACTTTACCTAAAGATTTGAGATTTTCTAAAAATCACCCAAAGGAATTAATAATTGGTGAACCTAGTGAGGGTGTAAGGACTAGGCGTGAATTAAATAAAAAAAGTCAATCATTAACCAATCATTTCAACAATAGAACCCATAAATATTGATCAAGCACTTTCAGATGAGTTTTAGATTTTGGCTATGCAAGAAGAGTTATATCAATTTGTAAGAAATAAAGTTTGGGAATTAACTATAAGGCCAAAGGATCAATGTGTAGTTGGAACTAAGTGGATATTCAAAAATAAAATGAATGGCTCAGGAGTAGTCGTTAGAAATAAGGCTAGATTAGTTACTAAGGGGAATAATCAGATTGAAGTGATTGATTTTAAGGAGATTTTTTCCCTTGTAGCTAGACTTGAAGCAATTAGGGTTTTGCTAGTTTTTGCCTGTTTTAGAGGATTTAAACTGTACCAAATGGATGTCAAAAGTACCTTTTTAAATGGGGTAATTCAAGAGGATGCTTTTGTAGAATAACTTCCAGGTTTTGAAAATTCAAAATACCCAAATCATATTTTCAAATTGAAAAAGGCATCATATGGATTGAAATAGGCACCTAGGGCTTGGTATGAGAGATTGAGTACCTTCCTACTTGAAAGATCATTTGAAAAAGAAAGTGTTGATACAACTCTCTTTTTGAAAAAAGTTGGAAAGGATATACTCATTGCACAAATATATGTTGATGATATCATCTTTGGATCTTCAAATAAAAATTTTTGTGCTGATTTTTCTAAAATAATGAGTAGTGAATTTGAAATGAGTTTAATGAGATATTTATGTTACTTTCTAGGCTTTAGCATTAAGCAAATTGAGGAGGGTACATTTCTTAATTAGTCGAGGTATGTTAAGGACATCCTCAAAAAGTATGAAATGGACAATGCTAAACCTGTTAGTACACTTATGAGTTCCCCAGTTCAGATGGATAAGGACCCTAAGGGAAAATCTATTGATCAAAAGAAATTTAGAGGGATTATTGGATCTTTGTCATACTTGACAGCTAGCCGGCCTTATATCATGTTTAGTGTTTATATTTTTTTGCTAGATTTCAATCAGATCCAAAAGAATCACATTTGACAGCAGTAAAAGATATTTTAAGATATCTATTAGGAACTCAAAACTTAGGAATTTAGTATCCTATGTTTAGCTCTTATTTTGAAATAATTGGTTATTCAAATTCTGACTTTCAAGATTGTAGGGTGGATAGAAAGAGTACTTTTGGAACATGTCAGTTTATTGGAAATTCTTTAGTCTTTTGGTCCAGTAGAAAATAAAATTCAGTAGCTCTATCTATTACTGAAGCTGAATACATTGCATTAGGAAGTTGTGTGGCACAAGTACTTTGGTTGAAACAACAGTTGATTAATTTAGGATTAACTATAGGCACTATTCCAATTTATTATGATAGCACTAGTGCTATTTGCATTTCTAAAAATTCTATTCAACATTCAATAACCAAACATATAGACATCAGGCATCATTTCATTAGGGATCATGTATCCAAAGGAGAAATTGAACTCACTCATGTTTCTACTGAAAATCAACTTGCAGAAATTTTTACAAAATCTTTAGCCTTTGATACTTTCAATGCATTAAGAACAAGGCTTAGAGTAATTGATTTGAATGCTTAATAAAAATGTTTCTTCTACAACATTGATGTGTGTTTCTTGTTAGTATTTTTTGTGTGTATCCTTGAGTTTGTGATTTTTTATTTATTTATTTTGAGTTTGTGTTTTCATTTTTCTATAGTGCTTTTGTTGTGTTTGCATTTTAGTTTTGATTGAGTGCATGTTTTGAAAAATTAAGTGACATTCGTTCAGGACGAAAATATTTTTATACGGGACGAAGTGTGTAGTGTGTCAACTGTCGGATTTGAACCGTTTGTGTGCAATTTTTATGTATTTATTTTTCACTTCGTCTGTGTGGTCGTCACAATTGTCCGGACGAAATTTTGAAACTACGGGACGATTGAATGACAGTTAAAATGGATAAGATCATTTTTTAATATTATATTCGTGCGTATCCATGGCAAGTTCAAGCAAGCTACATAAGGTTCTCGCCAAGGGTCCACATAGAAATTCATTTGATAATTTTTTTTCCAAAGCCAATGAAGAATCTTTTCCTAGATTTGCCTCTGCTAAGGTCACCCCATCTAGAGTTCTTATTCAGGATCAACTGACCTTTCAGGTAATGAACTTGTTTGCTTCAACTCAATTTCGTCTCATTCTCACACTAGTCCATCTCTACAACAAAGAGACCTTTCATTATTTCCTAGCAAACATGTCCTTCAACTCCGACCATTCTGTAACCAAGTCTTTTATTTTTAAGAAGAAAGTTGAAATCACCAAGGCTGGCTTAGGAATCTTTTTGAACTTAAGGACTGAGGGAATTAGAGCCCATACCATGACCACTAATACTGATTTTGATTGGAGTGAAATTAATGAAGTGATTAGAAAAATTATATTTAAGGAGCATATGCCTAAAGTGTCCTCTCTTGTTCTCAATGCTCGTATCATCCAGCATGTTCTTCGAACTTCCATAATTCCTAAAGCTGGTGATATAGTCAACATTACTCCTCTTCTTTCAATAGTAACCTACTTGATTATGACTAAGCAACCTATAGATGAAGCCCAAATAATCATTGACTATCTTTACGGACTTTCTGAAATTGGTCATGTCGCCCATAAGAGAAAGAAGAACATTGCTTTAGGACATTTTGTTGCCTACATTTTGGAGAAGAAGTATGAATTGGTTCATCCAACTGAAGATTTTGAAGAACCTCTCTACTACAATGATGGATCTTTTAGGGCAATCTTCAATAAAGATGAACCATGTAAAGCACATATTATTAGTGACTCAGAGGAGGAACATGAACTTGCACCTGCACCTGCTAGTGAATCAAATCATCAGGATTTGGTTCAGAGATTTGATCACTTAGAGTCTCATTTTGATCAAATATTTGATCAAATTGAAACTTACTTACAACATCAAGATGTTCAGTACAATCAGAGCATGGGGTATATGAGAGAGTAGATAAATGATATTAGTTCCAACATGCTTTTGATAAGCAGTTATTTTAACTTTTTCAGTACTGTACCTCCTCCTCCTCCTCCAGATCAGGGTCCATCAGAGTAATTCATCTACTTGGTTATGTTTTTCTTTAGTTGATGTGTTTGTGATGTAGTAGTTTGTGATGTGTTACATTATGATGTATTTTGTTTTAGTCATATTCTTGTTTCATTTGATGTTATTGTATTTTGAGTTTTATGTTGTATTGATATCATTCCTTAGATTGTAATATCCATTATAATGATATCAATATAAGTTATCTTCTCTTGGTTTTAATCTTATTTTGAAATGTGTGTTAGCCTATATGAAAATTCCTAAAATTTTTGATCCTACAAGTGCTATAACTTGAACTTCAACTCAAAATTAAATTCATTAGAAAATCTAATTTTTATAAATTTAAGTTTTATTTATAACTTCATATAATTAAGAATGTCAATTTCATGTCTCTTATTAGACAACATTAATATTTAATATTATTATTGCAATTGTGATGTTTTCTTATTTTGTATTTCACTTATCAATAAATATTTATGCACTTATAAAAGTTTGAAATTTTTTATTATTAATTTTTAAAAGATCAAGATTACTCTTGAAAAATGTACAAATGTACAAAAATCAAAAGGAATGTGCAATGGTTCGCAATTTGAAAAAGAGGCACAAAATAAGCCCACAAGTAAAAAGATGCACAAAAATGTGCCACAACTATTGAAAAAGATGCACAAAGCACCACATGTGATAGTCATTTCTTTCCATAATCTTTTAATCTCTTAATTCAAATTGATCTTCTGTACATTTATAGTTCGTATTGACATTTGAAATATACAAATTTTATATTCATCCTTTTTGCAATAATTTTCTTTATCTTAGTGTCTAAATTGATTCATATTTTTGATATATATTTGTTATTATCAATATTACATCTCTTCTTAAATTCTATGAATCATTTTTATTTACCTAATGATTTAATTTTATTTACAATATTTATTTCAATCACTTTCGAGGATCAATTATCAAAGGATTATCATATGACGGCTTACATTTTTGTTCCTTTTCTTCTTCTCTTTTTGCTGTTGACAAAAAGGGAGAGAAAATATTATTTGAATCGTATATGTGTGCTTGTTTGTATCGTATATGTGTGCTTGTTTGTATTGTATATGTGTACTTATTTGTATCGTATCTGTGTGCTTGTTTTGTATCAAAAAGGAAAAGATAAAAGATAAAATTATTGTTAAATGCCTCCTTATTTTCATATGTTCATCAATTCAGGTGGAGTTTAGGAGATTCTTAAAATTTGAAATTTATACAAGTAATAATTATTTTGCCATCATAAAAAAAGAGGAGATTATTGAGAGAGTTGCTATTTGCATGTTCTACATTCTTGCAACTTGTAAAGTTTTGATGATTCCAAATATTATTGTTTTAAAGTTTTGTTTTCTCCTAACACTTTTTAGAAGAATTATTTTTGCACTTATGTGGACTAACATTTCAAGATAATCGAACTCCAAACTAATGAAGACTTCAAATCAAAATTCAGCATCAGATAATTTGTAAAATTGAAGCTTGTACTTTTTATTGTATTGAGTTTGAGAGGGAGTGATTGTAATTAAGTAACTTAGCACATACACACTTGGGGAGATATTTAAAATTCATACTGATCATACGGGATGAACCATGTTCGTACGGGACGATCAAGTCAGTTATCCCCTCGGAAGAGCAATGGAACAAACAGGAAGTAAGAAAATTTTTCTAGGTCCTGATCGCATAAA
The DNA here is from genome assembly GCA_019514585.1 of Dendrobium officinale. Lineage (NCBI taxonomy): Eukaryota > Viridiplantae > Streptophyta > Magnoliopsida > Asparagales > Orchidaceae > Dendrobium > Dendrobium officinale. The sequence continues at coordinate 6,810,141 of CM033696.1, read as the reverse complement.
TTTTCCTATTCAACCCAGTACGAATGCTCTCTGTAAAAATTTCATCCAGACAAACTCTTATTCATCCCAGAATGAAAATGGTTTATTATTTCCAATTTTGATAACTTCCTGTAGTTTGTCAAACCAACCCATGATATAACTGTTCATACCAGATGAACTTAATTCGAACGGGACGATAATTGGGTAAGAAGTTAGTTCGTACCAATATACATTGGGTTTGTATGAAACTAATTTAATTAAGTTTATCTAGGACGATCCACAATCGTACGGGACGATCCACTATGTACAGACTTAAATATCAGCAATTTTTTGGATGATTTTTTATGTCTTTCCTATATAAAGTCCAATTAGAATTGCCTCTTAATCTTTTTGCCAACTGATCTTCTTTCCTACTGAAAGGAGAGTCAAGGAGAGAGTGTTTGAAGGAGGATTCTTACTACTGGAGTATGAAGGTTTCACTTGGTACTCAAAGGTAAGAGTCTCTACTTGTGATTTTTTATTACTTTACTCTTTTCTCTCTTCCTTCTAGATTTCTTGTGAAAAGATCAGTCAAGATGATCCAGTTCTCTGCCGACACTTGGAGAGTGTGAACATCCAAAGGGTTCTCTGCCTACACTTGGAGAGTGTGAACAGCCGACGGATCCTCTGTCCACACTTGGAGAGTGTGAAAGGATGAAGGGATCTGTGCCTACACTTGGAGAGTGAACAGCCGACAGGTCCTCTGCCGACACTTGGAGAGTGTGAAAGGATGAAGGACTCTCTTCCTACGCTGGGACAGTGTGAAAGGATGGACAGTTCTCTGCCAACACTGGGAAGAGTGAAAAAGGACGACGGTTCTTTGCCGCACCGGATAGTGGCGGAAGAGAGTTTTATAAACGCTTCTCCACGTTGCTGTGGGTGCAAAAGAAGAGTTACTAGTGGTATTAGTGCAATACTCGGAGGGTGCATCCGAGGACTGGATGTAGGTCGTGTTTGACCAACCACTATAAATCTTGTGTCTTTTTATTTTTCGCTGCCTTTTAATTTTTTTCTGTTTTAACTTGTGGTTGAAAAATCTCTTTCTATAAAATTCACTAAAGTTAATTTTTTATTTTAAATTTTTAAAAGAGGGATTAATTTTTTAATTACCAATTCACCCCCCCCCCCCTCTTGGTTAGCAGCTGGGACATAAGCTTAGGTTTAAGAACCTAATTCATATTGAACAAGTTTCAACATAGAGGGAAAAAATAGAGTAAAAATAAACTATAATATTTGTATAAAATAGCCTAAATTACATCAAATTGCATAAATTGAGCTCACCCCTTGATGCCATATTCATAAATTTAGGCTGAAACTTGAGAGCTACAAAATTAGGTGCATACATGTCTAAATAGAATATAAGCACAATATAATTATAGTTTAATAGAATAATTCAAATATTTGACTTGATGGAGTTATCCACTGAGACTGTTAGACTTAGCATGTATTATTGATGGTTGAATAATTGAGGAGCTATTCAATAACTTATCTTGAAATGTTATCTATCATTTTTAAATCATTAGGGATGACATCATGGATATTAGTGGCTAGATCTAAACGATAGCCATACTAGTCAACTAGGATGAGCTCTTAAATCATAGTCTCCTAGTTGAGGCAAATTCTCTTATAAACTAGTGAGCAGGTGAGATCTAGCATACCAAGTTATCTTAGCATGAACAAAGCTGACTCCAATTTTTTGGATAGTAGTTCATTTAGTTCCCCAATTATCTTATATCTTTAAAGTTTTACTATGAAAAAAATTAGAGAATTCAAAACATATTCTTCATTTATTATTCATAAAACTTAAATAAATATTTCTTTTATTATTAGATATTTGTCAATCAATTTGATATTGAGTTTTAACATAATCCTTTGTTCATATAATCAACACTTAGCCTCTAAATATGAAATGATTATTTGTCATTCAAAAAACTTCTTCTACATCTCTTCCATGATTCCTTCCTTACTTTTGATCTCAACAACCAAATGTTCCTATAAAAGATTGAAGTTTCAAAGGATAAAATCAATATTCATAAAGTTGATATTATTTCAAGTTTATTTTTGCAAGTGAAAAAAAGAGATAAATTCTTTTGAAAAGAATAAGAAGAAGAGAGTAAGAGTAACTGAGGCAAAGCCAAAATGAAAACTTCAAGAGCTCACTGATTCTTTAATGTATTTGGTTGACCAACATTCTTTCTCACCTACTAATATTGAAAAATATGATACTTTGACAATGCATGATTTCCCCCATTTGAAGTTAAAATAAAGAGAGAAGGTAAAATTAAGAATTTTTTAAGGAAAAATTAACATAATAAATTATGTAAATTTGATTACATTTATCAACTTTAATATAGTTCTTTTCTCTATGAGTAAGTTCTTAGGAGTGACACTAGTTGCTTAACCTCTAACTCACCAAGTGTTTATTGGGAAAGAGTAGAAATTGACAAGGTGGTAGTTCTTTCATAAACTTATATTGCTCAACCATCTAATAAGTTAGGTGAGATTAAATTCACTCAACAACAAAATAAGATATATGAGATTAAAGAACCTCAGCTACTTAAGCAATAATGTATGCTAAATTCATCCAATATCCAATTGAAAATAGCTGAAGTCACACGGGTGTCTGCTGAGTGATAAATTGCTGGAAAGTCAACTAATGAAATTAGCCAAAAAAAAATACTAAGAGTATGACTTTTGTAGCTTCTTATTGAGTAAAAAATTAAATTAAAGAAGTCCTATTTAAGTTTTTTGAATGAAATCATTCCTCTTTTAGCCTCCTCTTCGGCCACTTAGCTATAAAGAAGGATAAGACATCTTCTAACTTTGTCAACCTAGTTTCCAAGACTTTTAGCAAAATATATAGGTTAACTACTAATAAAGAGAAGACACCAAATTCAACTATGATAGAATGCTCCCAATTTGTAAATAATGTTACTTCCAATAGTCTTGCAAAACTTTTTGAAGCATAATCTAAAAAAGAGTTGTGGAGTTATACATATTGAAGTCAACCAACTAAAGTCGTCTATGTCTACTATGAAGGATGATTACAAACTTAAATAAACAAATAGATAAGATTAAGGTAACATTTACCCCTGTTAAGATTTTTTACTAAGAAATCATTTCTATGAAGGTTATAGTTTCCACTAGTTAAAGATATATAGAGTTTACTAAATTAGATTGGTATATGGTTATAAGTGAATTCTTCTTGAAGTGAATTATTTATAGTGGCAAGATCTCTATAGAAGTCTCTCTTGATTCTTCTCATTAATTTTTCTTTAAATATTTTCTTTCTTTTGAATGGTTAGCTATAAATTGCTCTTTGTAATGGTCAAGTAGCAAATGTAATTTTTATTCAATAAAAATTTTGATTTATTCTTTCTTTGAATTGATATTTTGATATCTTAATATGGCTATCTATGCTTTTTTCAATTAAAAAATATATTAGAATAATCATTAAACATCATAAAATATGAATTTAAAATTCAAATTATGAAATTTAAAAAGACATCAATTTAATGTGAATGTCACGTGGCTTTGATGTCGGCGTCCTTTGATGTTACAAATAGAAATAAACTCCATAATTAAACATTTCACACTTTCTCTTTCATTGAGCCTTTGTATCCTCTTCTTCCTTCCTTCTCTATAATTTGCTTTCATTCAGTACACCCTTATTTATTTATAGTGGTTGGCTTCCCAAAAATCAATGAGACATTTGCTATATGTTTGTTATATTCACCGATCAAGGACAAATCTGATTTTGGTACAATTGTAAAGTATTTTTGAAAGCCCCTTCAAAGTTCTTGTGCTAAAGTAATACGTGTAATAACCCAAAAATGTAAAATAAAAGTAATTATAAAAGGTGTATATTTAAAAGTTTGTGTTTTGGACCCATTTTAATGTGTTTGAATGTATTTTTGTATATGAGAAAGGTATACATATGTCTTGGAATGAGTTCTAGGGGTTTGGGATGATTTTTGGCAAAAATTCTAAAATTTTACTATTTGAGTGCCTAGGTATTGGGTGCTCAAGTATAGGGGAACTACAACCACACCAATGTGCTAAATAGTAATATTTAAGTGCTTTTTGAAAAATGAACAAGCATCATAGCACTCGGCCACTATCTACACTTTACATATAAAATCAATCAACTATACCATTCATTTGAGGGCTGCAATAAGCCGAGTAGGAATAAGAAGAAGAGGTTTGAAGGGGAATTAAGGATTTTTGAGTGGCTTCGATTCATTTTTAGTCGTCGACCTAGTTGAAAATGTTGTCTGAATTAAGGTAGATCACATTATATCTATCTCAGTCTTAAAAAATATGAAGTTTCTCCAAATTTTCTGACTAAATTTTTATTTTTGTTACCAAAAAATAATGATAACTTTATATTAGTAAAACTTTCATCACATAAATTTTTATATGTTATAGTATTGATTATTCTAGATATTTTGACTATAATATTTCTAAATTCCCCTAGGTAGAATGAAAGTTATCATATTTTGTAAAATTTGGACTGTGTAAATAATTTGTATTTTTATTTAAACATTCTATTAATATAAGCATTGCAAAATGAATATGGACACGTGGGTGAGTAATAGTTGTTCCCTATTACTATTATAATATTATGATAATAATATGAGTGAAAAAATATTTTCTAGAGACTCACTGACATATATAAGATGGTGGATCGATGGGCTTTCCTTCAAATATTATGATTTGGTTTTATTCTCTGCTAATTCATTGATTGAGAGTTATAAGAAGTTATTTTATGCCGAGGGATAAAGAGTGATGACTCTATTTACATAGTCAACAAGTTATTGATACGGATTATTGATATTGAAAAACATCACTTTAGCAAAGATTCTTTACTTATTTTAGTATGATTACAGAAATGCATGTCACTGATTCAGTGTTATTATATGACTTTACTGATATTACATCGAATCACTAACACTGTGTATGGATACAGTATTACTTACCCTTAATACTACTATTACAACACTATTCTACTATTACTGTAGCCGATGACACTAATACTAATAATGTTATGATATTGTTACCAATAGTGTCTACTTATTTACCATTGTTGATTAGGAGATATAACGAGCATATGATAAACTAGATATACTAAGTTTGTATTAGTACACTGAATTGATATTGATATAGAATGGATGAATTTGGCGCATACTCTTGCATATAGTTTTATTGCATTTATGTGATTTTGATAATTTTATCTAGACTTTGGTTCGACCTATTAATATTATTTCTTTATTGATTGAATAGTACTATTATGACATGTTGGTCACTATTTCATTGAATTGATGATTATAATAGTTTACTAAATTACCAGTTCCTTTATTACTGATTTTATCGTGCCATTTTATTACTTTACAAACTTTACTTCTACTAAGTGTGAGCTTTAATTTTTTTGCAATGATTCCTAATAATATGATTGTTACTATTATGAATTGATTGATGACATGCATACTATGTTTTTCCATACTTTCAATTCAATTATATGATTTTAGTGATCTGCTGAATTGTTTAACTTATTATATGCAGTTTAAATTATTTTAGGCCAGGGAAGTAAATAATGAGTGTGAGGCTGATTATGATTCCTCAAGTTCAATTTGTATTTTTTAGTTATTCTTTTGTACAAAAAAATAGACGGATATGTTGTGACTATATGATTCTTGAGTATTGTATGTGATTTATAGGCTAGGGAATATAGTGTCACATGCATGTTTTTATCAATAGAATTTGCTTCAACTTACATATGATTTTATTATAGATAAAGAAAAATAAATAGCTCTATTTATTATCAAATAAAAGATAAAAGAAATAATTCTTCTAAATTAGATTCTCGGGCATGATAATAGGAGTGTCAAAATACCACTGGAAAGAATGAGTTGTGCAACTACCAAGATAAATTCAGACAACCTTCCCTTCCTATGTGCTAAGAACTTGGTGATAATATGAACTTCTTCTTAGTTACATATTATGCCAAACAATTTTGCAAGCATGATGATTATTGATATATCATCAAAAAATTATCTTGATCAAACATGAATCTCGAGGAAGAAATCAAGTTGGAAACTTCAAAAATTAAATTTGGGACCATCTGAACTCTGATTTCAGCAAACTTATAGTTGAACTGAGTGTCTTAGAAATACAAACCCAACGACACCAAATTCAACTCGATCCGAGCCCAAATGGGTCTAAATCAAAGACTCGAAGCACATTCAGAAGGTTCTATCCATAATTTGGATTACCAAATAATTTTCAAATATGACATGCTTATAGTTTAATCAAGCATCTGGATGAGACAAATCCAACGAGCCCAAGATAGCTGAATTCTGATATCATTAACACCTTCAAATGTCTAACGAACGGTCCATAATCAAGGGATTCAATATTGGTCGTCCATCCAATCCACTCCCAATTTGCCCATAATCCTCCTATTTACAGGTCATGTCACTCTCAGAAACTATAAATAGCCCTTCATTTCTCTTAAGAGGGGACCAAAACCCAAGAAAGAAAAGAAGAGAAGGGAAGAAGGGAAGAAGGGAAGGAGGGAAGAAGCTCCTCCTCGTCCACCGCCAGAGTTCCACCGGACTTTCAAGTGATGCCGGAGTTTCGCCCGACTTTCAAGGGAAGCCGGAGTTCCACCTGACTTTCAAGTGACGCTGGAGTTCCATCTAACTTCCAAGTGATGCTGAAACTCCACCCGATCTTGAAGTGACTCTGGAGTTTTGCTTGAATACCATCTAACGTCATAGTTCTCCCTGGCCGCCTACTGACTTCGGACTTCTACTTGACGCCGGACCTCTACTCATCGCCAAATTTCTACCCGACGTTAGACTTTTTCCTGTTGTCGGACTTTCGCCGGATATCTATCTGATGCTAGATTTATGTCCATTGCTGGACTTCTACCCGACGCTAGACCTCTACTCATCGCCAAATTTTTACTCGACATCGGACTTCTACCAGTTGTTGGACTTTTGTTGAATATCTATCTGATGCTCGATTTATGTTCATTTTTAGACTTCTATCTAACACCGTCCTTCTGACCTCTGTTGTTAGACAACGGACCTTCTGACCTCCGTCGCCCGCCGACTACGGTCCTTCTAACTTATGTCGCACACTAACAATAGTCCTTCTGACCTCCGTTGCCCGTCGACTACTATCCTTCTGACTTACGTCGCCCACCGACTACAGTTCTTTCAACTTCTGTCGCCCGCCGACTATGGTTTTTCTGACTTACGTCGCCCACCGACAATAGTCCTTCAGACCTCCATCGCCCGCCGACTATGGTCCTTCTTGAAAGTGCTCAGATGACACTAGAAAGTGCTCTGATAAGACTTAAAAGTTTGTTAGGGATGCTAAGCCCTTATGAACTGGCCCAAAGCTAATTAAGAGAGAGAGGTGAATCAGTATTTAAAACAAAACTCAAACTTAAAACCAAAATCAAGATTCACCACAATCAAAACCAACAATGCAGAAATTTAAATACGAAAGTAATAAAGGAAAGAACACACCAAATTTATAGTGGTTCGGTCAAACCTTGACCTACGTCCACTCCTTGGAGGCACCCTCCAAGTATTGCACTAAACTAAGTGTCTCTCCTTTAGCCCTCACAGCTAGGCGGAGAAGCCCTTACAAAATCACTTCCACCTTCCCCGGTGCGGCGGAGTCACCGGGTTCTTTGACACCAAAGTGAACTTCTTCTTTGGTGAACTTTCCTCGAAACAAACCTTGAATCTGACGGTATTAAGATGCAAGCCTGACGGAGCAACCGTGTGGAATCCCCGCCACACTCCCTTGAGTCCCCCCTCATGTGATCTTCTCCCTCTCAGACTTCACCCATTCCTCACTCCCTTTCAAGATCTATCTTCAAGTCTCCCCCACAAGAACAAAGCTACAATGGCTTCCAAAGACACTTAACAAGTGCCTTGATAAAGCTTAAATAGAAGAGCTCAAAACGAGCTCATTAATGCAAGTTGCTGACATTATCGTCCAGGGCGATATAAATATCATCCTGTACGATCAGTAATAATTCAGCTCAAGAGCCTGGGACAATTTGGGACGATCAGAAAAAAATTGGTTACATCGTCCTGGCCGATCTCATGATCGTCCCAGACGATTAGTTTAAAACTTATTTTAATCATCCTGATCATCGCCCTTAATTGATGATGGCCGATGTTAATCCTCCTATGATCGTCCCGGACAATGTGATCGTATCAATCAGCCACTAATACTTTCCAAACGTACCAGATCAATTTAAGCATAATTGTGTTAGATCATCCTGGATGATGTGTATATCGTCCTGGCTGACTGCCTAAAACAAAAAATACCTAATCTGATCATGGTGGCTGATTCTTTCTGAATTGAGTCTATCATCCAGACTGATCAGCTTATGTCGGCTGCCTTAATGAAGATGCCCTAATTAGGGTTTCTATTTTTTAAACAGATCGTCCAGGCCGATATAAATATCGTCTTGGACGATGTTACCAAAAACATAAATCTTTAGGGAGCAACAGAAAATCTTCCAAGTTACAAAACATCAGGAGCCACACCAAATACAATAGACTCAAGAAAGGAAAAAAGTACAAACTGACTCAGACCTAGTCTACCCAATCTTGAGCTGATTTCAAATTGCAGTCCGATCGTGTGAACCTGAAATATTAGTATATAAGGAAGTCGTAGAGAAATAAGAATGTTTGCTATTATCAAAATCATAAATCATTGATCCGCAACAATCTCCCCATTTTTTATGATGGCAAATAATTCAATTTGAATTTAAAAAAAAAACAATTTCTCCTAATCTTCCCTCACTAGAATAAACCCTTTTTAAAAAATAGGGAAGATAAAAAATATTTTTGTTGTTTTTATTTTTTATTTTTTTGAAAGGAAAAAAAGGATACAAATTCAATATTACGTTCTCCCCCTTTGACATTATCAAAAAGAGAGGCAAAAACAAAAACAAAACGAACAAAGGACAATAACGTTCCCTGATCTAGTGAAAAAAAATAAATAATCTTAAAATGAGAAAGTTACCTCGTGGTTTTAATCAAAAAACTTAGTAGAATTAGATTGACAACGCATAGCCCAGAAAAGGTTAGAAATTCAGGATTTGATAATCCAATCTCAAGTTCTTTTAAAAAGGCCAAAAAACTTTTTAATTCAATATCAAAATCAAGGAATAAATTAGAGAATGAAACAATCATTTTTCAAAAAAACCCTTCCATAAAATATATCAAATAGAAAATCAATGCACGAATTATTGAATCAAGAATCAAGATTTTCAAAGTCAAGTATCGAAAGTATCAAGGGTTTTCTTAAGCTTTTAAGAAGTACAAGAATGGTAAGCATTAAATTTGTGGGCTCATTTTAAGCATCTTGACAATTATTTGCCGCACTGCGCATCTTTTGATACACTTTATGTATTCTATTTTTTTTCAATTTGGCGTCTTTGCGCATCTTTTATTTTTGGCATTATTGGCCAATTTTTTGAATATGCTACCTTTCTGAAATTTTAAAAATCAAAAGTAAACCCATACTATTGACAAAAATGAAATTCTTGATTAAGAAAATTATGATGTAGATTCAGCACCTCGCAAAAGATTTCTATGCGATAAATAAAATTTAGGGAGATAAAAAAAATTGTTTCAAAAACCAATTTAATAGATAAAAAAGATTTTAAATCAAAAGTAGAATAACCTCTTTTAGGAAACAGAGATTGAAAGTCAAACACATGAGTTTCCATCCTTTGACTGTTTTAGAGAAGTCAAACACAACTTACCAAAGAATTCAAAAAAAAAAATAGGAAGTAGATTTTTTATTTTTAGAAAAGTGAATGTGTGTGTTGATTAGAAAAAAACTTTTACGAAAATAAAAATTTCAAATAATAAATAAAACAAAAACCCAAAATAAAAATGAAAAATATAAAAACAAAAACACAACACAAAAATATGAAAGACTTTTAATAATTATCTCTCTCCTGGTCCAATGCTTTAGAAACTAGATCTGCCCACGAGATTTTTAGCCTTTCATTATTTCCCTAGTTTAAATTTTGCTTCTCCTTGCCCTTTTCTTTCGTAGGAAGAATTCTTAAATTAGGGTACTGATTTTTCATATGTCCAGGCTTCCTGCATCGAAAGCAAATAATGTTAAAAGAAATATGGACATTCTTACAACTTTTACCTTTTTTTTCACTTTTGCTTATACTTTGGTGAGCTTTGTGATTTGCTTGTCAAGTTATTACATTCATCACCAACTAAGCTATCTCTTTCTATATCTTCAGCTTTTAAAACAATCGTTTCACCTGCATCCAAAATTCTTTGACCCAAACCTTGCTCGTAGGCAATGAGTGAGACAATCAAATTATCAATAGAATATTTATTCAAATCTTTTGATTCATAAATAGCAATGACTTTAGTATCAAATCTATCTAATAGACAATGAAGAATTTTGGTAACTTTTTTAAAATTTGAAAACTCTTTTCCTAAGGCATGCAATGATGTTACAATTTGAATGAACCTTGTATACATGTCTAAAATCGTTTCAAAAGGTTTCATGGAAAACAGTTCAAAATCATGCATTAATATATTCAACTTGGATTGCTTGATTTTACTAGTGCCTTCGTATATGGTGTGTAGTTTATCCCAAATTTCCTTACCATTAGTGCACATTGATACTAACATAAAATCTTCATAATTTAAAGCACATAAAAAGCAGTTTAAAGATTTTGCATTCAATTGAGCATTTACTTGTTCTTCCCTATTCCATTGATTAAAAGGAATATCAGTTTTAACTCCATTAATAATATATGACGGTGATGAATAACCAGTTAAAATCATATGCCACATGCGAAAATCAATCGATTGCAAGAAAATAGACATGCGAGTTTTCCAAAAATCAAATGATATATTTTCAAATAAAGGTGGTCTGGTGATTGAATAACCTTCCGCAACATTACGATTGTTAAGATAGTTGCTATTTGCATATTTTTTACATTCTTGCAACTTGTATAGTTTTAATGATTCCAAATATTATTGTTCAAATGTGTAGTTATCTCCTAAAAATTTTAGAAGATTTGTATTTGCTCTTGTGTGTACTAACATTTCAGGTGAATCAAACTCTCAAACACGAAGTCTTCAAATCAAATTTAGCAAGAAATACTTTTGGTTTTTGAAGCTTAAAATTATCATTTGAATTGAGTGGGAGTGATTGTAATTGAGTGAATAAAAACATACACACAAACTTAAGGAGAACATAAAAATTTGTATTGATCGTACGGGACGATATCGGATCGTACGGGATGATCAGTCAGTTATCTCTCAATAAGAGCACATGGAACGAACAGAAACTGCTCAAGGAAAATTTTCTAAGTCATGTTCGTACGGGACGATTTGCTCTCTGTAAGAATTTCATCCCAAACGAAATTAATTATCGTCAGAACGATTTGCTCTCTGGACGAATTTCATCCATACGATAGCAATTTCGTACAGACGATCAAACCGACTTAAGACGGTTTTGTGAGTCAGTTCTGAAGTTTTTGGAACCGACCTTATGAAAACTGTTCGTCTGGACGAACCTAGTTCGTACAGACGATTAGCGTGTACGAAATTATTTCGTACACATATGCAAACAGGTTCGTTTCAAGGCTTTTAAGTAAAATCATTCGGGATGATTTTCGATCGTACGGGACGATCATGTTCAACATAACTTGAAATCTGCCGTTTTTAGATAGTTTTTCTTGTCTCTTCTATAAATAGGCCTTTCTAAACTGGAACTTAATCTTTTTGGTCATTGATCTTTATGCCTATTGAGAAGAGAGTTAAGGAGAGAGTTTGAGAGAGCATTTGAAGGAGATTTCTTGCCGTTGGAGCGTGAAGGTTTCACTTGGTACTCAAGGGTACGTGTTTCCACTTTCAAGTTTGAGATTACTTCACTCTTCTCTCTTTTCTTTTAGATTGGACTTGTGAAGAAGATCTTGGAAGAAGATCCGGCTCTCTGCCGACACTTGGAGGCTGTGAACAGCCGAGGGTTCTCTGCCCACACTTGGAGGGTGTGAAAGGACGAAGGGTTCTCTGCCCGCACTTGGAGGGTGTGAAAGGATGACGATACTCTACCAACACTGGTGATAGTGTGAAAGGACGACGGTACTCTGCCAACACTTGGGATAGTGTGAAAGGACGAAACGGTTCTCTGCCGACACCGGATAGTGGTGAAAAGAGTTTGTAAAGGCTTCTCCGCCTTGCTGTTGGTGCTAAAGGAGAGTCACTATTTGTTATTAGTGCAATACTCAGAGGGTGCCTCAGGGGAGTGGATGTAGGTCTGGTTTTGACCGAACCACTATAAATCTGGTGTCATTTATTTTCCGCTGCTTATTTACTTTTTGTGATTAAAAACTTTGTGGTTGAAAAACTTTTTCTAGAAAAACTCATTAACTAAAGTTTTAGTTTCCAATAATTTTAAAAAAGGGTTAAAATTTTTAAGTACCAATTCACCCCCCCCCCCCCCCCCCCTCTTCGTTAGCCTTGGGACATTTAATTAGGCTTAACATCCTAATTCTCATTGAACGAGTTTCAACAAGTGGTATCAGAGCTTTGTTTCAAAATCATAAGTTTAGACTACTTTTTGATTAACGTAGATGGCTACATTTGGAAACAGAAATACACCTGAGGGTTATTCTATAACTAGACCACCACTATTTGAAAATATTCCTTTTTGATTTTTGGAAAACACGCATGTCTACATTTTTACAGTCACTTGATTATCGCATGTGGATTTTAGTTCAAGAAGGATATACAAAACCACATAGACTAGTTGATGGAATTAGAGTTGAAACACCTTTTACGGACTGGACAGTAGAAGAACGTGACTTAGCACAACTTCATGCCAAATGCTTAAATAGTTTCTTTTGTGCTTTAAAATATGAAGACTATATGCGGGTTTCTACTTGCAAAAATAGAAAGGACATATGGGATAGACTTTGTATTACATATGAAGGGACTAATGAGGTTAAACAATCTAGACTTAATATCTTGTTGCATGATTATGAACTGTTTCGCATGAAACCAAATGAATCAATTTTTGAAATGTACACAAGATTCACACAAATTGTCACCTCTTTGCATGCTTTAGGTAGGGAGTTAACTAATGCTGAAATGGTTAATAAAATTTTGAGATGCTTGCCTACTGCTTATGATGCTAAAATTACTGCAATTACAGAGTCTAAAGATTTAAACATATATTCCATTGACAATCTTCTTGGTTCGCTAATTGCTTATGAGAAAGGAGTTAGCCAAAGAAAGATTGATGCATGTGAACCTCGAAGGGAGAAGAACATTGCATTGAATGTGGAAGAGTCTGAAAGTGAGAATTCACAACCTGAGGATGAAGATGACATTACTTTAATGACAAGACAATTCAGAAACTTTCTGAAGAGAAAGCAAAAGAGACGCCAACAATGGAATAGAGGTAAGTTCAATAGAAATGCAAAATTTTCTAATGAAGTTATTTGCTATGAATGCAGGAAACCTGGACATGTTAAGACTGATTGCCCCATTACTCAAAGCCAATCCTAGCAAGGAGAAAGTAGAGGAGAAACCATTTGTGAGAAAGGGCAAAAAGATGTTTCAAAGAGCTTTTTGGATGGACTCAGCTTCAGATTCATCAGAAATAGAGAAAAAAGAGGAAGTTACAAATTTGTGCTTCATGGCTTACATACTTGATCATTCAGATCAAGAAGAGGTATGTGACTTAACATATGATGAACTTTTTAAAGTTTCTGAACACATGCATGAAGCATATAGGAAGACAAAGAAATTGCATGCTAGCCTTTGTTTAAAATTGGAAGATCTTAAAAAGGAACATGAAATCTTTAGGAATGATCATGCTTTAATTGATAGCAATCACATGAAATTACTTGATGAGTTTGATGACTTGAATAAGAACCTTAAATATTATAAATCATCATTTGAGAAACTTGAGAAAGATTTTAAAATTTTTAAGGATGAATCGGAGAGCAAACTTTATAGATCAAATTATTCAAATCGGATTTTGAAGGATATGAACTCATATTATATTTTGAAGATAAAAACTCTCGATGATAATAGGATACCTCCAAAACTTAAAGATTTCACTAATCCTATTTTGTATCCTAAATTTATGCAATCCCTAAAAAATCAAATGAATGGTAGAAGACTTAGGAAACCATTTCCTAATGTTAAATGCAATATTTGTGGATTGATTGGTCATATAGGTCACACCTGTACTTCGAGGATGAAAAATTATATGGTGTGGAAACCTAAGATGCATAACCCTAGACATATCATACATGCATCTTTTTATAAATTGTCAAAGGTGAACCCAAACTTGTTTGGGTTCCCAGGTCTAACGTTTGATATTTTTTGCAGGATGTCTCTCAACAAGACCTCGTGAGAGCATATAGTACCTAGATAGCGGATGTTCAAAGCATATGATTGGAGATTCAACACAATTCATTTCGCTAGAAGCCATGAGTGGAGGCAAGGTTACACTTGGAGATAACACCACAAGGAAGGTGATTGGGTCAGGTATAATTAGTAATATTAATAAATTTTTCATTGAAAATGTGTTATTGGTAGAAGGCTTAAAGCATAACTTATTAAGTATTAGTCAGCTATGTGATAAAGGGTATTGTGTCAATTTTTTTCCTACTAGCTGCATATTAAGCCTTAATAGTAAAGATGTTTTAAATGGAAAAGGGTAAACAATGTCTATATGCTAAATTTGAATTACGTACATTCTCCTACTATTTTTTTTTTTAAAACTGTATCTGATGAGTCATGGCTTTGGTATAGTAGACTTTGTCACTCTAGCATGAAAAAATTTAGGAGAATTACCCAAAAAGACTTAGTGAGAGGAATACCAAAACTAGACTTTACTAAGGACCACCTTTGTGATGCATGTCAATTAGGAAAACAAGTGAAGTCATCTTTTCAAACCAATAAGGATCTTAGAACAAGTAAACCTTTGGAAATTTTTCATATAGATCTTTTTGGACCAGTTGGAACAGTAAGTCTAGGAGGAAATGTATATGGATTTGTGATTGTGGATGATTACACGAGATTCACATGGGTTAGATTTCTATTTCATAAGAGTGAATCATTTGAGGAATTTAGAAACTTTGCAACTTGGATTCAAAGAAAACTTGGGTGTGAAATCATAAATATTCAAAGTGATCATGGAGGAGAATTTGAAAATGAATATTTTGAAGATTTTTGTAAAGAAAATGGAATTGATCACAACTTTTCTGCACCTAGAACTCCTCAACAAAATGGGGTAGTCGAACGGAAAAATAGAACATTAATAGAAACCACCCGAGCAATGTTGGCAGAATACTCACTTCCAAAATATTTTTGGGCTGAGGTGGTTAGCACTGCATGCTATGTTCTGAATAGGGTGATTGTGAGATCAAAATTAAATAAAACACCCTATGAATTGTTAAAAGGTAGAACACCAAATTTAAGTCATTTGCATGTTTTTGGATGCAAGGTGATCATTCATAATAATGGGAAATTTGTCTTAAGAAAATTTGATCCAAAATCAGATGAGGGAATTTTTGTTGGATACACAAGTGTTTGAAATCTTTTAGAGTGTTCAATAAAAGAACTTTGAAAATTGAAGAGACCACACATATTGTTTTTGATGAAATTGGAAAATTTGAAAAAGCCAAAAAATGTAGAAGATGAGATTGAGGATAACTTCCAAAAGATTGAAAAGATAAATTTGGAAGAGAATTTGGAAGAAGGATTGGAAGAAAATTTGGAGATAGAAAACCCTTTGCCTAGAGATTTGAGATTTTCTAAAAACCACCTAAATGAGTTGATAATTGGTGAACCTAGTGAGGGTGTAAGGACTAGGCATGGATTAAGCAAAGAAGTCAATCATTCAGCCTTCATTTCAATAATTGAACCCACTAATATTGATCAAGCATTATTTGATGAATTTTGGATTTTGGCCATGCAAGAAGAATTGAATCAATTTGTGAGAAATAATGTTTGGGAATTAACATCAAGGCCAAAGGATCAAAGTGTAGTTGGAACAAAGTGGGTATTCAAAATAAAATGAATGACTCAGGAGTAGTCATTAGGAATAAGTCTAGATTAGTTGCTAAGGGGTATAATCAAATTGAAGGGATTGATTTTGAGGAGACTTTTGCCCCTGTAGCTAGACTTGAAGCAATTAGGGTTTTATTAGCCTTTACCTGTTTTAGAGGATTTAAATTGTTTCAAATGGATGTTAAAAGTGCCTTTTTAAATGGGGTCATTCAAGAAGATGTTTATGTAGAACAACCACCTGGATTTGAAAATTCTAAATACCCAAATCATGTTTTTAAGTTGAAAAAGGCATTGTATGGATTAAAACAGGCACCTAGGGCATGGTATGAGAGGTTGAGCACTTTCTTACTTTAAAGATCATTTGAAAAAGGAAGTGTGGATACAACTCTCTTTTTAAGGAAATTTAGAAAAGATATACTCATTGTTCAAATTTATGTGGATGATATCATTTTTAGATCTTCAAATAAAAATCATTGTGATGAATTTTCTAAAACAATGAGTAGTGAATTTGAAATAAGTTTAATGGGAGATTTAAGTTACTTTCTAGGCCTTAGCATTAAGCAAAATGAGGATGGTACTTTTCTTAGTCAAGTTAAATATCTTAAGGACATCCTCAAAAAGTATGAAATGGACAATGCTAAACCTGTTAGTACACCAATGAGTTCCTCAGTTCAGTTGGATAAGGACCCTAAGGAAAAATCTATTGATCAAAAGAAATTTAGAGGGATAATTGGATCTTTACTTTACTTGACTGCTAGCCGACCCGATATCATGTTTAGTGTTTGTTTATGTGCTAGATTTCAATCAGATCCAAAAGAATCACATTTGACAGCAGTGAAAAGGATTTTAAGATATCTGTTAGGAACTCAAAACTTAAGAATTTAGTATCCTAAGTTTAGCACTTCCTTTGAAATAATTGGTTATTCAGATTCTGACTTTGCAGGTTATAGGGTGGATAGAAAAAGCACTTCTGGTACATGTCAGTTTATAGGAAACTCTTTAGTGTCATGGTCCAGTAGAAAACAAAACTCAGTTGCCCTACCTACTGCAGAAGCTGAATACATTGCATTAGGAAGTTGTGTGGAACAAGTACTTTGGTTGAAATAATAGTTGATTGACTTAGGATTAACAATAGGCACTATTCCAATTTATTGTGATAACACTAGTGCTATTTGCATTTCTAAAAATCCTATTCAACATTCAAGAACCAAACATATTGACATAAGGCATCATTTCATAAGGGGTCATGTTTCAAAAGGTGAAATTGAACTTGCACATGTTTCTACTGAAAATCAACTTACAGACATTTTTACAAAACCTTTAGCCTTTGATACTCTCAGTGCATTAAGAATAAGGCTTGGCGTGATTGATTTAAATGCTTAAATAAAAATGTTTTTGCAACATTGATGTTTTGTTTTCTTAATTTATGTATTTTATGATTTTTGTTTGTTTTTGAGTGATTTTTATTTAGAGTCTGTACATTTTCGTTGTTCATTATGTTTTGTGTGTTGATCATTCGGAACGAAAATTTTTCGTACGGGGCGATGTGTTGGAATGTGTGAAACTGTTAGATTTTAAAACTAATTCATGAAGTTTTTTCAATTTTTAATTTATTTCGTCTGTACGATTCTAAGATCGTCTGGGACGAACTTTCTTTTTAAAATTGTGCGGGAAAATGAGAAAACAGTTGAGTGGATAAGGTAGTTTTAATGAACTTCATCTGTACGAACTTGAAGTTCGTCTGGACGAAAACGTGGCGGTTCATTGTGAGGGACGGTTTTAAAACTGTCATGAAAACAATGACTAGTGGATCGTCTGTACGAAATTATTTTCGTCGGGACGATCGGTCAAGTCAAACGTCTGTACGAAAGGACGCATCGTAAGTTGTGTTGATTACGAAAAGATGTTTCATTTTGGACGTATTTGATCGTCTGTACGAAATGGTTTCGTCCAGACGAACTTAAAATTTTGTCCAGGACGAACAATTTCGTCCGGTACGAACAAATCGTTTTTCTTTAAATTAGAGGGCTTTCTAACTCAACATTCACACTTTCAAACATCTCTTTCTAATCCTTTCAAATTCTAAATCAACTATGGTCTCCTCAAGCAAGAGACAAAAGGTTCTAGCAAAGAAGCCAAACAGATCAGAAAACTTCCTTTCAAAAGAAAATGAGGAAACATTTCCTCGTTTTGCTTCAGCAAAGATCACTCCATCTCGCATCTTGATTCAGGAAGAAATTAACTACATGGTAATGCACCTTTTCGCTACCACTCAATTCGGTTTCATCCTCACTCTCGTCCACTTCTACAACAAGGATACCTTTCACTATTTCCTTGCAAACATGACCTTTAACTCGAATAGATCAGCCATTCGCTCCTATGTCCACAAACAAAGAATAGAAATCACAAAGCATGGCTTAGGTGCATTTTTACAATTAAGAACTGAAGGACTTATAGCCCATTTCATAATCACTTCTAATGTTTTAGATGGTATGAAATAAATCGAGTGATTAGAAGAAATGATGTTAACGATCATATTGCTAAAGTTTTAGGACTTGTTCAAAATGCCCGAATCATCCAGCATATACTTAGATCTTCAATAATCCCAAAAGCTGGTGATAGAGTCAATATTACTCCACTTCTTTCTATTGTAACCTTCCTAATTATGAAAGGAGAAGAAATTGATGAATCTCAACTCATTTTAGACTATCTTTATGGGCTTTTCGAAATTCGGCATGGAGATTTGAAAAGAAAAAGAAACATTGCATTAGGTCACTTAGTTTGTTATGTTTTGGAGAAAAATTACAACATTGTTCACCCTATCCAAGATTATGAAGAGCCTCTTTATTTTAATGATGCTTCATTTAGAACAATCTTCAAAGAGGACAAAGGGAAAAAGCAAGGAGGTGATTCTGAAGAAGAAGAAGGAGGACAAAGTTCTGCACATCAACCAGATTATCAGAATTTGGTTGACAGATTTGATGAATTTGAGATTCATTTTGATCAACGCCTTAATCAATTTGAAGCTCAACTTCAACAGCAGCAACAAGACATTGGTAGTATAAGAAATGATGTTCATCACATAAATACCAATGTTATGTTGATTAGTTCCTACTTTAATTTATTTGGTGGTGTTCCTCCTCCTCAGCCTCCTCCTCAAAATTAAGGTGATATATGTTTGAGTACTAGATGGTTTCATGTATCTTTTCTTTAGTTATATATTTGTTTTTGGAGTTCTATGTATTTTCCTTTCTAGTTGTATTGATATTATAAATTGATCATGTAATTCTTTTATTAATATCAATATATGTTGTTGTGTTTTGCTTTAGTATTATTTGTTTTTGAAATGTGTTTAGTCTTTATGAATTTCATTAGTCTTTTTAATTTTAATTGTGCTTAAATTATATTGTAATTTGAGATTAATTTCATTAAAAAATCTAGTCTTTCTAAATTTAAAATTTGTTTATAACTTGTTATAATTATAATTTTTAATTTTATGTCTTTTCATTTAGACTACATTAAATTTAATATTATTATTGCAATTTAGATGTTTTCTTATTTTGTATTTTCTTTGTTCAAATGATTTTTATACACTTAGAAAAATTTGAAATTTTAGATTATTGATCTTGGAAAGAATTGATATCAATTACTCTTAAAAATTGTACAAACGTACAAAAATCAAAAGGAATGCGCAAAAAGTTTGCAAATGTTAAAAAAAGGCACAAAATAAGCCCAATGTAAAAAGATGCACAAAAATGTGCCAAATACTTGAAAAAGATGCGCAAAGCACCACATGTGGTAATTTTCTTCTTTCCAGATTCTTTCAATCTCTTAATTCAAATTGATCTTATGTTCATTTATATTTCTATTGAACTTTGAAATATACAATTTTTATTCATCTATCTTATAATGATTTTCTTTATCTCAAATGTCTAAATTGAATCATGTCTTTAATAAATTCTTCTTACTTACAATGTTATATCACTTCTTAAATTCTATGAATTTCTATGATTTACCTAATGTTATTAGTTTTAATTTGCATACCTTATGTCATCACTTTTTAGATTAAATTTTCAAATGGATTTCATATAATTACTTATATTTCTTGTCTATTTCTTCTTCACTTTTTGTTGTTGTCAAAAAGAGGGAGAAATTATTGTGTTTGTATGTTTATATTTTGGTTTTGTGTCATTTGCATGTTCGTATTTTGGTTTTGTGTCATTTGCCTTGTGTTGTATTTTTGTTTTTTAAAATTTTTGTTTGTTTGTTTATTTTAAAAATTTTGAAAACAAAAATTGTGTTCTTTAGTTCAAAATACCTCCTTATTTTCATGTATTCATCAATTCAGGGGGAGTTTAGGAGATTTTTTAAATTGAAATCTTACAAACAATAATTATTTTGCCATCATCAAAAAGGGGGAGATTGTTAAGATAGTTGTTATTTGCATGTTTTACATTCTTGCAACTTGTATAGTTTTGATGATTCCAAATATTATTGTTCAAATATATAGTTATCTCCTAACAATTTTAGAAGATTTGTATTTGCTCTTGTGTGTACTAACATTTCAGGTGAATCAAACTCTCAAACACGAAGTCTTCAAATCAAATTCAGCAAGAAATACTTTTGGTTTTTGAAGCTTAAAAATATCATTTGAATTGAGAGGGAGTGATTGTAATTGAGTGAATAAAAACATACACACAAACTTAAGGAGAACATAAAAATTTGTACTGATCGTACGGGACGATATCGGATCGTGCGGGACGATCAGTCAGTTATCTCTCAATAAGAGCACATGGAACGAACAGAAACTGCTTAAGGAAAATTTTCTAAGTCATGTTCGTACGGGACGAAATTAATTATCATCGGGACGATTTTCTCTCTGTAAGAATTTCATCCCAAACGAAATTAATTATCGTCAGAATGATTTGCTCTCTGGACGAATTTCGTCCAGGCGATAGCAATTTCGTACAGACGATCAAACCGACTAAAGACAATTTCGTGAGTCAGTTCTGAATTTTTTGGAACCGACCTTATGATAACTGTTCGTCTGGACGAACCTAGTTCGTACAAACGATTAGCGTGTACAAAATTATTTCGTACACATATGCAAACAGGTTCGTTTCAAGGCTTTTAAGTAAAATCGTCCGGGACGATTTTCGATCGTACGGGATGATCATGTTCAACATAACTTGAAATCTGTCGTTTTTAGATGGTTTTTCTTGTCTCTTCAAATAATAGGCCTTTCTAAACTGGAACTTAATCTTTTTGGTCATTGATCTTCATGCCTATTAAAAAGAGAGTTAATGAGAGAGTTTGAGAGAGCATTTGAAGGAGATTTCTTGCCGTTGGAGCGTGAAGGTTTCACTTGGTACTCAAGGGTAAGTGTTTCCACTTTCAAGTTTGAGATTACTTCACTCTTCTCTCTTTTCTTTTAGATTAGACTTGTGAAGAAGATCTTGGAAGAAGATCCGGTTCTCTGCCAACACTTGGAGGGTGTGAACAGCCGAGGGTTGGCCCACACTTGGAGGGTGTGAAAGGACGAAGGGTTCTCTGCCCACACTTAGAGAGTGTGAAAGGACGACGGTACTCTGCCAACACTGGTGATAGTGTGAAATGACGACGGTACTCTGCCAACACTTGGGATAGTGTGAAAGGACGAACGGTTCTCTGCCGACATCGGGGGAGTGTGAAAGGACGACGGTTCTCTATCGCACCGGGTAGTGGTGAAAAGAGTTTGTAAAGGCTTCTCCGCCTTGCTGTGGGTGCTAAAGGAGAGTCACTATTTGGTATTAGTGCAATACTCAGAGGGTGCCTCTGGGGAGTGGATGTAGGTCTGGTTTTTGTTTGAATAGTTGCTATTTGAATGAGTTATATTTATGCAACTTATGTAGTTTTGATGATTCCAAACATTATTGTTCAAATGTATAGTTATCTCCTAACAATTTTAGAAGATTTGCACTTGCTCTTGTGTGTACTAATATTTCAGGAAAATCAGACTCCAGACTACGAAAACTTCAATTCAAATTCAACATGAGATATTTTGTTTAATTGATGTTTGTCTTTTCTTTGAATTAATTTTGAAAGGGAGTGATTGTAATTGAGTGAATAAAATCTCACACACACAAATAAGGAGATCTTGAAATTCTATACTGATCGTACAGGACGATATTTATCGTACTGGACGATCTGTCAGTTATCTCCTATAGAGCACTTGGAACGAATAGGAACTTGCTTTGAAAAATTTTCTAAGTCCTATTCGTCCAGGATGAAATTTATCATCGTCCCAGGCGATGGGTTCACTGCAAAATTTTCGTCCAGATGAATTTTACCATCGTACGAGGCGACCAGTCCTCTGGAAAATTTTCGTACAGACGAAAATAAATATCGTACAGGACGATCAGTTCTCTGCAAAATTTTTCGTCCAGACGGAAACAAATTATCGTCCGCGGCTATTGGTTCTCTGGAAAATTTTCGTCCAGACGAAATAAATAATCGTCCAGGACGATCGGCTCTATGGAAAATTTTCGTCCAGACGATCACATTTTCGTTCAAACGATAAACCGACTTAGAACAGTTTTCAGCAGTTTCTAGAACCGACCTTGTAATAACCGTTCGTACTGGACGAACCATGTTCGTACAGAACGATCAGCTGTACGAAGTCAGTTCGTACACATATACAAATTGGGTCGTTTCAGATCGTTTAAGTAAAATCGTACAGGACGATCCAGGATCGTACAGGACGATCCACTGCGTACAGAATTGAAAATTTGCAGTTTTTGGGCGGTTTCACTTGTCTTTTATATAAATAGTCCAAATTAGACTGCCACCCAATCTTTTTGTCATTTGATCTTCGTACCTCTTGGGAGAATAGCTAAGGAGAGAGTGGAAGAGAGCATTCAAAGGAGAATTCCTACCACAGGAGCGAGAAGGCTTCACTTGGATTGCTAAGGTAAGAGTCTCTACTTGTGAAATTGGATTTCTTCACTCTTTTTCTTTCTTCCTTCTAGATTCTTGTGAGAAGATCTGTCAAGGAGATCCGGTTCTCTGCCGACACTTGGAGAGTGTGAACAGCCAAAGGGTTCTCTGCCCACACTTGGAGAGTGTGAACAGACGAAGGGTTCTCTGCCCACACTAGGAGAGTGTGAAAGGATGAAGGTTCTCTGCCTACACTTGGAGGGTGTGAAAGGACGACGGTTCTCTGCCAACACTGGGTTTTGTGTAAAAGGACGGACGGTTCTCTACCGCACCGGGGAGTGGTGAAAAGAGTGTGTTGTAAGGGCTTCTCCGCCTTGCTGTGGGTGCAAAAGGAGAGTCACTATTGGTATTAGTGCAATACTCAGAGGGTGCCTCTGAGGAGTGGATGTAGGTCTGGTTATAGACCGAACCACTATAAATCTGGTGTCATTTACTTTATAGCTTTTACGTTTCCGCACTTTAAATTTCAGTTTAAACAACTCTGTGGTTGAAAAACATTTTTCTACTAACTTTAAAAGAAAATTTTATTTCGGTTCAACTTTATTATTAAGAGGGTTTAAAATTTTAAAAACTACCAATTCACCCCCCTCTTGGTAGCCTTGGGACATTTACTTAGGCTTAACAACCTAATTACTGGACTCAACAAGTGGTATCAGAGCAGAGTTTCAAAATCATAAGTTTGAACTACTTTTTGATTAACGTAGATGGCTACATTTGGAAACCGAAACACACCTGAGGGTTACTCTATCACTAGACCTCCACTGTTTGATAATATTCCTTTTGATTTTTGGAAAACACGCATGTCTACTTTCTTACAGTCACTTGATTATCGCATGTGGATGCTAGTCCAGGAAGGTTACACAAAACCAACTAGATTAGTTGATGGAATTAGGGTAGATACACCCTATGCAGATTGGACTATAGAAGAACGTGACTTAGCACAATTAAATGCGAAATGTTTAAATAGTTTCTTTTGTGCTTTAAAATCTGAAGACTACATGCGAGTTTCCACTTGTAAAAGCGGAAAAGACATATGGGATAGACTTTGTATTACTTATGAAGGGACAAATGAGGTTAAGCAATCAAGACTCAATATCTTGTTACATGACTACGAATTATTTCGCATGAAACCTAATGAATCTATATCTGACATGTACACAAGATTCACTCAAATTGTCACCTCTTTGCATGCACTTGGTAGAGAATTAACTAATGCTGAAATGGTTAATAAGATTCTTCATTGTTTACCTACTGCATACGATGCTAAAATTACTGCAATTACAGAGTCAAAAGATCTGAACATTTATTCTATTGACAATCTTCTTGGTTCACTCATTGCTTACGAGCAAGGAGTAAGTCAAAGAAAGATTGATGCAGGTGAACCAAGAAAGGACAAGAATCTTGCATTAAATGTGGAAGAGTCAGAAAGTGAACACTCACAACCTGAGGATGAAGACGATATAACACTGATGACTAGACAATTCAGAAGCTTTTTAAAGAGGAAGCAGAAGAGACGCCAGCAATGGAATAGAGGTAAGTATAACAAAAATGGCAGGGTTTCTAATGAAGTGATTTGTTATGATAGCAGGAAACCAGGTCATATAAAAACTGATTGTCCAAAACTTAAAGCCACTCCTAGCAAGGAGAAGGTAGAGGAGAAACCAATAGTAAAGAAGGGCAAGAAGAAGTTTCAAAAGGCTTTTTGGGCGGACTCAGCTTCAGACTCATCTGAGACTGAAAACGAAGAAGAAGTCACCAACCTTTGCTTGATGGCAGATAAAGCTGAACAATCAGATCAAGAAGAGGTATACTCTCACACAAGACCTCGTGAGAGTATATGGTACCTGGACAGCGGATGTTCTAAGCACATGACTGGAGATACTGCTCAATTCATAACGCTGGAAACCAGGAGTGGAGGCATGGTTACACTTGGAGATAATACCACAAAGAAGTGGTTGGATCAGGTATGATTGGAAATTTGAAAAACTTTTTCATAGATAATGTTTTATTAGTTGAAGGCTTAAAACATAATTTGCTTAGCATAAGTCAGCTATGTGATAAGGGCTATAATGTAAAATTTTTACCTACTAGCTGCATAATTAGCCTAAATGGGAAAATTGTTTTTAAATGGAAAAAGGGTGAACAATGTCTACATGCTAGATTTAAATTGTATTCAATCTCCTACTGCTTTTTGTTTGAAAACTGTTTCTGATGAATCATGGCTTTGGCATAGGAGACTTTGTCATTCTAGTATGAAAAATCTTAGAAAAATTACCCAAAAGAATTTGGTTAGAGGAATACCTAAACTAGACTTTACTAAGGACCACTTATGTGATGCATGTCAATTAGGAAAACAAGTGAAGTCCTCTTTTAAGTCCAATAAAGATCTTAGGACCAGTAAACCTTTAGAAATTCTACACATGGATCTTTTTGGACCTGTAAGCACGGTTAGTCTAGGAGGGAAGGTATATGGATTTGTAATAGTAGATGATTTTTCAAGATTCACCTGGGTTAAATTTCTTTTTCATAAGAGTGAATCATTTGAGGAATTCAGAAATTTTTCAACTTGGATACAAAGAAAACTAGGATGTGAAATAATTTCTATACAAAGTGATCATGGAGGAGAATTTGAAAATGAAAGATTTGAAGATTTCTGTAAAGAAAAGGGGATTGATCACAATTTTTCTGCACCTAGAACTCCTCAACAAAATGGAGTAGTGAAAGAAAGAAAGAACAGAACATTAATAGAAGCCGCCCGAGCAATGTTAGCAGAATACTCTCTTCCTAGATATTTTTGGGCTGAGGCGGTTAGCACTGCATGCTATGTTTTGAATAGGAAAAATGTGAGATCAAATTTGAATAAAACACCCTATGAATTGGTAAAAGGTAGAACACCAAATTTGTCTCATTTACATGTATTTGGTTGCAAGGTGTTCATACATAATAATGGAAAATCTGTCTTAGGAAAATTTGATCCAAAATCAGATGAAGGAATTTTCGTTGGATATTCAAGTGTTGGAAAATCTTATAGAGTATTCAACAAAAGAACTTTAGTCATTGAAGAAACCACACATGTTGTTTTTGATGAAAATGAAAATATGGAAGAGCCAAAAGTTGTTGAAGAAGAAATTGAAGAAAACTCCCAAAAGATTGATAGATTAAATTTGGAAGAAAATGTGGAAGAAAATATAGAAAGAGAAGACCCTTTGCCTAGAGATTTGAGATTTTCTAAAAATCACCCAAAGGAATTAATTATAGGTGAACCAAGTGAGGGTGTTAGAACTAGGCGTGGATTAAACAAGGAAGTCAATCATTCAGCCTTTATTTCAACTATTGAACCCACTAACATTGATCAAGCACTTTCAGATGAATTTTGGATATTGGCCATGCAAGAAGAGTTAAATCAATTTGTAAGAAATAAAGTTTGGGAACTAACTACAAGGCAAAAAGATCAAAGTGTTGTTGGAACCAAGTGGGTGTTCAAAAATAAAATGAATGACTCAGGAGTAGTCATTAGAAATAAGGCTAGATTAGTAGCTAAGGGGTATAATCAAATTGAAGGAATTGATTTTGAGGAAACTTTTGCCCCTGTAGCTAGACTTGAAGCAATTAGGGTTTTACTAGCCTTTGCCTGTTTTAAAGGTTTTAAATTGTTTCAAATGGATGTTAAAAGTGCCTTTTTAAATGGAGTAATTGAAGAAGATGTTTTTGTAGAACAACCTCCAGGTTTTGAAAATTCTAAATTTCCAAATCATGTTTTCAAATTAAAAAAGGCATTATATGGATTGAAACAGGCACCTAGGGCTTGGTATGAGAGGTTAAGCACCTTCCTACTTGAAAGATCTTTTGAAAAAGGAAGTGTGGATACAACTCTCTTTTTAAGAAAAATTGGAAAGGATATACTTATTATTCAAATTTATGTGGATGACATCATCTTTGGATCTTCAAATAAACATCTTTGTGATGATTTTTCTAAAATAATGAGTAATGAATTCGAAATGAGTCTAATGGGAGATTTAAATTACTTTCTAGGATTTAGCATTAAGCAACTTGAGGAAGGTACTTTTCTTAGTCAAAACAAATATATTAAGGACATCCTCAAAAAATATGAAATGGACAATGCTAAACCTGTTAGTACACCAATGAGTTCTTCAGTTCAGTTGGATAAGGACCTTAAGGGAAAATCTGTTGATCAAAAGAAATTTAGAGGGATAATTGGATCTTTACTTTACTTGACTGCTAGCCGACCAGATATTATGTTTAGTGTTTGCCTATGTGCTAGATTTCAATCAGATCCAAAAGAATCACATTTGACAGCAGTAAAAAGGATTTTAAGATATCTACTAGGAACTCAAAACTTAGGAATTTGGTATCCTAAGTTTAGCTCTTCATTTGAAATTATTGGTTACTCAGATTCTGACTTTGCAGGCTGTAGAGTGGATAGGAAAAGCACTTCTGGAACATGTCAATTCATTGGAAATTCATTAGTTTCATGGTCTAGTAGAAAACAAAATTCAGTGGCACTATCTACTGCAGAAGCAGAATACATTGCATTAGGAAGTTGTGTGGCACAAGTACTTTGGTTAAAACAACAGTTGATTGACTTAGGATTAACTATAGACACTATTCCAATTTATTGTGACAATACTAGTGCCATTTGTATTTCAAAAAATCCTATTCAACATTCTAGAACCAAACACATCGATATAAGGCATCATTTCATAAGGGATCACGTATCCAAAGGAGAAATTGAACTCATACATGTTTCAACTGAAAATCAACTTGCAGACATTTTTACAAAACCTTTAGCCTTTGATACATTCAGTACTTTAAGAACAAGGCTTGGTGTTATTGATTTGAATGCTTAACTAAAATGTCTTTGCAACATTGATACTTGTTGTGTTTTGTTTTTGTAATTTTTGTGAATTTTGTGTTTTTTTTAATGAATTGTTTTTGGATTTATGATTTTGTTTTATGTTTTCTGTGTTTTTGATTGTTTTTTGTTGATTTTGTTAATTTAAAAATTTAAAAAAAATCAAAATTAATTTTTTTTTTTTGGAGGAAATCGTCCAGGACGAAATATTTTCGTACGGGACGATGTGTAAAGGAACAGTTTGCACGAATTTAAAAAACCGTTTTGAGAGCAGTTTTTTTTTGGATCGTCTGTACGATCTGTGATCGTCCAGGACGAATTTTTTTTTTTTTTCTCAAACGTCGGGACGATTGAATGCAGCGGTTGAGTGGATAAAACAGTTTTTAATACGAACTTCGTCTGTACGAAATTTTTGTTCGTCCAGACGAACATGTGTCGATTCATTGTAGGGGACGGTTTTCAAGAGTCATTAAAACGAAATACTTTTCGATCGTCTGTACGAAATTTTTTTCGTCTGTACGATTGGTCAAGTCAAAAAGCCTGTACGAAGGGACGCATCGTAAGTTGTGTTGAATACGAAAAGCCGTTACATTTTGGACGAATTGGATCGTCTGTACGAACTTACTTCGTCCAGACGAACTATTATGTTTCGTCCAGGACGATTATTTTCGTCCAGGACGAAAGTATCGTTTTCCTTTAAATATGAAGGCTTTTCAACCTTGACAATCACACTTTCAAATTTCTTTTTCAATCCCTTTCAACATCAAATCAACAATGGCCTCCTCTAGCAAAAGACAAAAGATTTTGGTGAAGAAACCAAATAGGAATGCCCCAGACAACTTTCTTTCCAAGGCAAATGAAGAATCTTTTCCTCGTTTTGCCTCCGCAAAAATCACTCCGTCTCGCATTCTTATCCCAGCAGAGTTAAAATTTAGGGTAATGCACCTCTTCGCCTCAACCCAATTTCAGTTCATTCTTTCTCTCGTCCACTTCTACAATAAACAAACCTACCATTACTTTCTTGCCAACATGAGTTTCAATTCTGACCACTCTATCATTAGTTCTTTTGTTTTTTTTAAGAAAAAAGTTGAGATCACCAAGCACGATCTTGGTGCATTTTTAAACTTAAGAACTGAGGGATATAGAGAGCCCACACCCTAATGTCAGAAAACTCCTTCAAATGGTTTGAAATCAATAGGGTAATTAGAGGAAATGCGATTGACAATCATGTTGCTAGAGTCTCAGGTATGACCCAAGATGCCCGAATCATCCAGCATATCCTTAGATCCTCAATTATTCCTAAAGCTGGTGATAGGATTAACATCACTCCTCTCCTTTCTTGTCTAACTTTTTTAATCATGTCAAGACATCCTATTGATGAAGCCCAACTCATCATAGATCATATCTATGGGCTTTCAGAAATAGGACATGCTGATCAGAAGAGGAAGAAGAACATTTCATTAGGGCACTTAATTACTTATATTTTGGAGAAGAAATACAATATAGTGCATCCTGATGAGGAATATGAAGAGCCAGTTTACTATAACAACACATCATTCAGACTGCTCTTCAAGGAGGAAAAAGAAAAAGGGAAAGCACATGACAGTGCTTCAGAAGAAGAAGAAGAAGAAGGAGAGCATACCTCTGCACCTCAGTCAGATTATCAGAATCTGATTGAAAGATTTGATCGATTAGAGACTCATATTGATCAAAGATTTGATCAATTTGATGCTCAACTTGTGCAGCAACAACATGACATTGGTGTTATTAGAAATGAAGTACATGATATCAATACCAATGTAATGTTGATGGCCTCCTACTTTAACCTTTTCGGTGGCATTCCTCCTCCTCCTCCTCCAGAACAGTAGAGATGATTTTATGTGTTTTTGTTGTACTTGTGTTGTATTTTTGTTGTGTTGTTGTGTTAGTTACTCATTTTTTTTATGTCTTGTTATGTTAATGTTTTTGTTAAGTGTATGTTTTGTCTTTTATTTTAAGTTGTGTTTAGCTTTTGTGAAATGTAATCCTTTCATATAAAATCAATGCATTTCGCACTTGTTTCAGTATTGATTTGTTATTGAAATGTGGTTAATTTTTATGAATTTCATTAGTATTATTTAATCTTCATAGTGCTTAAATTAGAATGTAATTTGAAATTATCTACATTAGAAAATCTAGTCTTTCTAAATTTAAAAGTTGTTTATAACTTGTTGTAATTAGAATTTTTAAATTCATGTCTATTCATTTAGACTACATAAAAGTTAAAATTATTATTGCAATTTAGATGTTTACTTATTTTGTATTTCCTTGTTCAAATAATATTTATGTACTTAGAAATATTTGAAATTTTAGATTATTGATTTTGGAAAGAATTGGTCTAAATTACTCTTGAAAATTTGTACAAAAAGTACAAAAATCAAAAGAAATGCGCAATGGTTCGCAAATATGAAAAAAGAGGCACAAAATCAGCTCAATATCAATAGATGCACAAAAATGTGCTCAAAAATTTGAAAAAGATGCGCAAAGCGCCACATGTGGTAATTCTCTTCTTTCCAAATTCTTTCAATCTCTTAATTCAAAATTGATCTTATGTTCATTTATATTCTATTGAATTTTGAAATATAGAATTTTTTCTTCATCTCTCTTGTAATGATTTTCTATATTGAAATGTCTAAATTGAATCATGTCTTTGCTAAAATTCTTCTTACTTACAATGTTATATCACTTTTTGAATCTCCTGAATTTCTATGATTGACCTAATGTTTTTAGTTGAAAATTGCATACCTTATATCAATCACCATTTAGATTAAATATTCAAATGAATTTTCATACAATTACTTACATTTCTTCTTCACTTTTTGTTGCTGTCAAAAAGGGGGAGAAATTATTAGTTTGTGTATGTTTTAGTTGTATGTTTTAGTTTGTGTATGTTTGTGTTTTCTCTTTTTTAGTTGTTCTGTTTGTTGCAAGTTTGTGTTAAAATTTTTGTTAAAAAAAAAAAAAAAAAATAAAAAAAAAAAAATTTTGTTCGTTAAATATTGTTCCTTAATGCCTAATGCCTCCTTATTTTAATGTACTCATAAATTCAGGGGAGTTTAGGAGATAAAAGATGTGTTTTAACTTGAAACCATACTAATAATAATTGTTTTGCCATCATCAAAAAGGGGGAGATTGTTTGAATAGTTGCTATTTGAATGAGTTATATTTATGCAACTTATGTAGTTTTGATGATTCCAAACATTATTGTTCAAATGTATAGTTATCTCCTAACAATTTCAGAAGATTTGCACTTGCTCTTGTGTGTACTAATATTTCAGGAAAATCAGACTCCAGACTACGAAAACTTCAATTCAAATTCAACATGAGATATTTTGTTTAATTGATGTTTGTCTTTTCTTTGAATTAATTTTGAAAGGGAGTGATTGTAATTGAGTGAATAAAATCTCACACACACAAATAAGGAGATCTTGAAATTCTATACTGATCGTACAGGACGATATTTATCGTACTGGACGATCTGTCAGTTATCTCCTATAGAGCACTTGGAACGAATAGGAACTTGCTTTGAAAAATTTTCTAAGTCCTATTCGTCCAGGACGAAATTTATCATCGTCCCAGGCGATGGGTTCACTGCAAAATTTTCGTCCAGACGAATTTTACCATCGTACGAGGCGACCAGTCCTCTGGAAAATTTTTCGTACAGACGAAAATAAATATCGTACAGGACGATCAGTTCTCTGCAAAATTTTTCGTCCAGACGGAAACAAATTATCGTCCGCGGCGATTGGTTCTCTGGAAAATTTTTGTCCAGACGAAATAAATAATCGTCCAGGACGATCGGCTCTATGGAAAATTTTCGTCCAGACGATCACATTTTCGTTCAAACGATAAACCGACTTAGAACAGTTTTCAGCAGTTTCTAGAACCGACCTTGTAATAACCGTTCGTACTGGACGAACCATGTTCGTACAGAACGATCAGCTGTACGAAGTCAGTTCGTACACATATACAAATTGGGTCGTTTCAGATCGTTTAAGTAAAATCGTACAGGACGATCCAGGATCGTACAGGACGATCCACTGCGTACAGAATTGAAAATTTGCAGTTTTTGGGTGGTTTCACTTGTCTTTTATATAAATAGTCCAAATTAGACTGCCACCCAATCTTTTTGTCATTTGATCTTCGTACCTCTTGGGAGAATAGCTAAGGAGAGAGTGGAAGAGAGCATTCAAAGGAGAATTCCTACCACAGGAGCGAGAAGGCTTCACTTGGATTGCTAAGGTAAGAGTCTCTACTTGTGAAATTAGATTTCTTCACTCTTTTTCTTTCTTCCTTCTAGATTCTTGTGAGAAGATCTGTCAAGGAGATCCGGTTCTCTGCCGACACTTGGAGAGTGTGAACAGCCGAAGGGTTCTCTGCCCACACTTGGAGAGTGTGAACAGACGAAGGGTTCTCTGCCCACACTAGGAGAGTGTGAAAGGACGAAGGTTCTCTGCCTACACTTGGAGGGTGTGAAAGGACGACGGTTCTCTGCCAACACTGGGTTTTGTGTAAAAGGACGGACGGTTCTCTACCGCACCGGGGAGTGGTGAAAAGAGTGTGTTGTAAGGGCTTCTCCGCCTTGCTGTGGGTGCAAAAGGAGAGTCACTATTGGTATTAGTGCAATACTCAGAGGGTGCCTCTGAGGAGTGGATGTAGGTCTGGTTATAGACCGAACCACTATAAATCTGGTGTCATTTACTTTATAGCTTTTACGTTTTCGCACTTTAAATTTCAGTTTAAACAACTCTGTGGTTGAAAAACATTTTTCTACTAACTTTAAAAGAAAATTTTATTTCGGTTCAACTTTATTATTAAGAGGGTTTAAAATTTTAAAAACTACCAATTCACCCCCCTCTTGGTAGCCTTGGGACATTTACTTAGGCTTAACAACCTAATTACTGGACTCAACAGTTTTGACCGAACCACTATAAATCTGGTGTCATTTATTTTCCGCTGCTTATTTACTTTTTGTGATTAAAAACTTTGTGGTTGAAAAACTTTTTCTAGAAAAACTCATTAACTAAAGTTTTAGTTTCCAATAATTTTAAAAGAGGGTTAAAATTTTTAAGTGTCAATTCACCCCCCCCCCCCCCCTCTTGGTTAGCCTTGGGACATTTAATTAGGCTTAACATCCTAATTCTCATTGAACGAGTTTCAACAACGATTCCCAAAATTATCCATGGATCAAAATTCAAAAGTTTGTAAAAACTTATTTTTATGAATCCCGCTCTGATACCACTTGAAAGTGCTCAGATGACACTAGAAAGTGCTCTGATAACACTTAAAAGTTTGTTAGGGATATTAAGCCCTTATGAACTGGCCCAAAGCTAAATAAAGAGAGTGGTTAATTGGTAAAGAAGAATCTTTAAGCAAATTACAAACCAAAATCACCACAAATAAATCAACTGCGGAAATTAAATGCGGAAGCAATAATAAGAAAGAACTCACCAGATTTATAATGGTTCGGTCAAACCTTGACCTACGTCCACTCCTTGGAGGCACCCTCCAAGTATTGCACTAAACTAAGTGTCTCTCCTTTAGCCCCCACAGCTAGGCGGAGAAGCCCTTACAAAATCACTTCCACCTTCCCCGGTACGGCGGAGTCGCCGGGTCCTTTGACACCAAAGTGAACTTCTTCTTTGGTGAACTTCCCTCGAGATAAGCCTTGAATTCGACGGTATTAAGATGCAAGCCTGCTGGAGCAACTGTGTGGAATCCCCTCAACACTCCCTTGAGTCCCCCATCACAGCATCTTCTCCCTCTCAGACTTCACCCGTTCCTCACTCCCTTTCAAGCTCTCTCTTCAAGTCTCCCCCACAAGAACGAAGCTACAATGGCTGCCAAAGATAATTAACAAGTGCCTTGACAAAGCTTAAATAGAAGAGCTCAAAACGAGCTCATTAATGCAAGTTGCCTACATTATTGTCCAGGGCGATATAAATATCGTCCTGTACGATCAGTACAAATTCATCTCAACGGCCTGGGATGATTTGGGATGATCAGAAGAAAATTGGTTACATCGTCCCGGACGATTAGTTTAAAACCGATTTCAATCATCCTGATCATCGCCCTGAATTGATGCTGGCCGATGTTAATCATCCAGGACATCGTCCCAGTCGATCCTATAATTGTCCCGGACGATGTGATCGTATCAATCAGCCATTAATGCTTTCCAAACATACCAAATCAATTTAGGCATAATTATGTTAGATCGTCCTGGACGATGTTTATATCGTCCTGGCCGATTGCCTAAAATAAAGAATACCTAATCTGATCATGACTGTTGATTCTTTCTGAATTGAGCCTATCATCCTGGTCGATACAAGTATCGTCCAGGCCGATCAGCTTATGACAGCTGCCTTAATGAAGATGCCCTAATTAGGGTTTTTGTTTTTTAAACAGATCATCCCGGACGATGCTATCAAAAATAGAAATCTTTAGGGAGTAATAGAAAATCTTCCAAGTTACAAAATATCAGGAGCCACACCAAATACAATAGACTCAAGAAAGGAAAAAAGTACAAACTGACTCAGACCTAGTCTACCCAATCTTGAGCTGATTCCAAATTGCAGTCCGATCGTGTGAACCTGAAATGTCAGTACATAAGGCAGTCGATCGTAGATAAATAAGAATGTTTGCTATCATCAAAATCATAAACCATTGATCCGCAACACTTCTGACTTACGTCGCCCACCAACTACAGTCCTTTCGACCTCCGTCGCCCGCCGACTACGGTCCTTTCGACCTCCGTCGCCCGCCGACTATGGTCCTTCCAGCTTACGTCACCCACCGACTACAGTCCTTCCGACCAAACAAACACATCAACAGTGTTTCTTTGTATTCCCACCATGTAATGTACTCTATAAGATGTACATCAAGCTAAGGCCTTCCCCCAAAGAAGGGCCTCATTTGTAATCGACTACAAATAATAGTGGATTCATTCAAACTGGGCTAGGCCCCGTGGTTTTTCCCTTTTTTCAGGGGTTTTCCACGTAAAAATCTTGGTATCTCATAAATGCTACACCCTCTCTCTTATCTGATTGCAAGCTGGATTATCGTACACAGTTAAGATTTTAAATTTTGTATTTCTCTACTGCCGCGAAGACTCCTGGACGCAACAATTATAGTTTGCAATATGAAGTGGAAGAATGTTTTTAGTCAATCCTGCTATTATGCCACTTTTTCTGCGAAGAAATTCAAGATCAGCTTCATCTTTTTTTCCTACAAATATATTTGAATGGTCAATCTAAAGAATAAAATTAAGAACGAGAAGAATAGGCTTTATTTTATGCAGTTGGAAAAGTGAACCAAGCTGCTTTGCGTACTTATAACGAGATCCTAGATTCCTTTCCTGGGCATAGAAGAGCAAGCCTACTGCATTGTGACGAATGATCTCACTTTGAAGGTGGAGATGTACATTGACTGCAATTTGCTGCAGTGACTATTGAGGTTTTATTTGGGACAGTTTTTTCGTGCTTCTTTAAGTTGCTTTTTAGTAAAAAATTAAATTTTTTTTACTAAAACGCCACTATAAAAAACAATAAGAAAGCCATCCCAAATGAAGCCTAACTCATAAGTTCCTTTTTCTTTACTACATTTTTTTGTATTTGCCCAAGTACTAAAGGATGAATTCCATAGGATGAGTTTTCCAAGTATTTCCTTTATTTTTTTATTTTTTATTTACTTTTACATTTTTTTCACATATTTGCCCAAGTACTAAAGGATGAATTCCATAGACGAAAGATATCAACCCCTTGGTTTCCCGAGTATTTCCTTTAATTTTATTTTTTTTTGCTGTTAAAATTATTATTCTCAGCTTTTACTCATGAAATCTCACATTTAGAACCTGAAGTTGACCAATTTCTCAAGGAAGGTGCTGGTAAAGAAGATGAGAAGTGAAATGCTGACTTCGCCACTATCAACAAAGAAAATTTGTTTGTTGAATAAATACATATCATCTGTATGTAAGATTTCTTTTTTGACCTGACACTACCAGAGGGTTAGTACTCCTCCATAGCATATGATCTCAGTCCAGCCATGTTCTTAGAGTTCCTTCAAGAGAAAATGGCTGGTATTCCAGCTGATATATTCGACTATATTGTAATGAAGGTAAAGAAAATCAATTTATAATACAAATACATTATGAAGAATAATTTTATGAGAATTCTTCTCCAATTGATAAGGTAGGATGAGGTAATTAAATAGCGTCAAGGAAAAATTGATGAATTGAGTAAGCAACTAGAAAAAAAATATGAAAAGTAATGACTGAGACAGCGGCTAATAAGCTGAAGAAGATCTTTGAAAAAGAGAGTACTCTAGAAAGTTAAGACTTTCATAGCCGAAAAGAGAAGATGAGATTGGGAAGTTGCCCACAAGAGTAATGTTGAGCATGAAGCGCAGTCAGGTTGATACAAGAACTTGAATAAAATTTGAAGATAGCTGGTGAGTTCTTTGACGTACCAACCAAAATAGTCGAGTACAAAGAAGCCTATCTTCCAAGTTTATGAATAGAAGTAAATTTTTGCTTTAATAAGTTAACTAAAAAAACTCCTTCCTAATATATATATATATATATATATATATATATATATATATATATATATATATATATAATGATAAA
Source organism: Dendrobium officinale (assembly GCA_019514585.1). Classification (NCBI taxonomy): domain Eukaryota; kingdom Viridiplantae; phylum Streptophyta; class Magnoliopsida; order Asparagales; family Orchidaceae; genus Dendrobium; species Dendrobium officinale. The sequence goes on along the minus strand of CM033696.1, from coordinate 6,773,504 downwards.
GGGGCTTTTAAATCTTTTACAATAGAGCCAAGCTCTAGTGAAAAAAAAAAACGTAGTGATGAAGAGAGTGCTACAAGCCATTGAATTTTTTTTTTCTTTCTTTGCATTTTATTATATTTGTATAAAGTTTTTAAAGGTAATAAAATTTTTATTTATGTGAATTTAACATTATCTGAATTCTAGCCTCTATTTTAATAAAATTTTGCTAGGGATGAATACTGAATTCTGACTAACAAATATAAACTATAAATTTTGTTCATTTAAGAGAATGAATATTAATGATAAGTTTCAATAAGTAAATCCAAATATTGAATACCAAATTTAAATGGGAAAATATCAAATATAACATTTCTTAAGGTTAATTAATAGAGAATATTGAATATTATCATTATAAAGATGAATACCAATAACATCATTAAGAAGATGAATATCAAATACCAATCATTGTCATTAAAAAAGACAAATATATATCAAGTATCGAGTAACTTTAACAATGAATTTAATGAATACTTAAAAAGAATGAATATCAAATATTCGGTACATTAAAATTTTCAAATTTTTATATCTTTGAAAACTAAGAGAAAAGCATAATGTAAACTACATTGATACGAATAGCTTTAAGAACTAGTCCGACTACCGAAAAAAATAGGTGTCACCCAAATCCTAACTTTTTCTCTCTAAAATTCCTTTCTCTTTCTAACTGGTAGCCTAAGAAAGAAAAATGGATTTTGAGTTTATAAAATTTAAGAGGAAAAGGGTATTTTTAAAAATATTTCACTTTGATGCCATAGTGCTAGGCCCTCCCACACTGCAATGCTCTCCACTAGACAACCTAGCCCTAGAATTGCTGCTTGGAATTATTTTTGGCAAAAAGACAGAGAGCTCAATGAAGTAACACCAATATCACGGTGCTCCCCATGTAAAAATTTTAGGTTTTCAAATCATGCACATAAATCCCAGGGTCCTGCTTAGAATAGATTCATACATTCATATGCATACAGAATACTCACAGACACATGCAACGACTGTTAAACATAAAAATTTCGTAAGTAAACTTTAACAAAAGGGGCCAAAACATATAAAATTGTGCACGAATTTAATTGGCAATACAATCATCTCTTTCTAAAAAAATCATCCTCGACATTTCATAGCTCGGATTAATGGAACATATCAGGATGTAATTGTCTCATTTCATATTCCTTCTCCCAAGTATCTTCTCTTTCTATTTGATGCTTCTACTTTACATTAACCTTCAAGATCTATTAATTCCTTAATCTTCAAATTCGTATTGGAATCCTTTTTGGTGCATCTCTATAGCTTAGATTCGAATGTACCTCCACTTTATCTACAGATACTCAATATCCACCATTAGTTGCTTATTATCTCAAATAGGACACATGAAAAATACTATGAGTATCAAATATGTGCTCTTGCAACTGTAACATGTAGGTAGATATTTCAATCCTTTCAATTTTATCAAATGGTCCAATATTCCTTGAACTCAACTTTTTTTTTTTTTTATAAACCTCTTGATTCTTTTCATCAGTCATATCTTAATATATATCTAATCTATAATATGGAATTTCATAGCTTGATGCTTTGCTTCATAATACTATTTCTTCATGTCATACGTTGCTTTTAATGTAACTCTGATTAGACGAATCCTTTCAATAGCATCATCGACTAAGGCTGGTTTAATCAGAATCCTTCAACTTATCTCTATCCATGACAAAGGTTTTCAACACTTTCTACCATACATCGCTTCATTAGAGGTTATATTTATAGTTGTTTGAAAACTATTACTATAGGCAAATTCAATTAGAGGTATATGATCCTCTCAACTATCTTTAAAGCCCATAACTCAAAATCTTAAAAGGTCCTTTAACACTTGAGTAGTCTTCTTAGACTATCTGTCGATCTGTAAATGAAAAGCCATATTGAAATTCAATTTAGTGCACAAACATTGCTGAACACCTCTCCACAGCTTAGAGGTAAATCTACCATCCTTATCAATGAATATCACTTTCAATATCCTATATAATTGGATAATCTCTCATGCATACACCTATGCCAATCCATCCACTAAATCATCTTGTTAAATTATAATAAAATATACAAATTTATTTAGATGAACTTCTATAACTCAAATGGCAACATGTCCTTACCTTGATCTTAGGAATCTTATAGCAAAGTCTATCGTCATTTCTTTCTATTTATACTATAGAATAAATAACGATCGTAGAAGACCTCCTGATTGTTGATATCATACTTTTACTAACTAACAGGCTTCATACTTTGAAATAAAATATGCCACATCCCTTTTTAGTCTAGGACACCAAAATTCCTTATCTTAAATATCCAAAACTAAGAACCCATAACCTATCTTTTTAAAAGGATGGATACTAGAATCAAATAATCCCAATTCATGTTTCTTACCATATTTGATCTAATCAATTAATTTTAGATACTATGTATCTAACCTCTAAGCTTCTTTAAACCTTTCTTAAAGACATGGTTGAATACTTATATGATTCAAAAAACTAAAATTCTAATCAATAGGTGCAATCAATTTAACTCTAATCTTTTAGTGTCCTGAATTACATGAACTTTAAATATAATCCAAAGATTCAACATACTAGAAGACTTCTTACTCAGAGAATCTGCTACAACATTTATCTTACCAGGCTAATATTGAATAGCCAAGTCATAATATTTAGTCAATTCAAGTCACCTCCTTTGCCTCAGATTAAGATTCTTCTAAGTTAATATATACTTCAAACGCTGATGATCATAAAGTTCTCGCACTTGACCCTTTATAAATAGTGTCTCCAGATCTTAGAGCAAATATAATAGTTGTAAGCTCTATATCTTGTGTCATATAATTTCTCTCATATGGCTTCAACTACCTTGAAGCATATGTTTTAACTTTGTCATGGTTCATTAGAAAACATCTCAGTTCCTTTAGTGAGGCACCTAAAAGGTATGACTAAGAACTTATAATGTCTGTATCGAGTATTGTATACATTCTTCACCATATATCCCTCTCTCACCTTTACCTAATAATACCCAGACATTTAATTAATCTTAGTAAATATAGAAGATTTTGCAAGCTGATCAAATAGATTATTGATCATTGGTAGAGGATCTTATTCTTGATTATGACTTTGTTCAGTTCCTTATAGTCAATACGCATGTGTATCATATCATCCTTCTTCTTCACAAATAGCATAGGTGCTCCCTATAGAGACACGCTAAGATGGATAAAATCTCTGTCAATTATCTTTTGGAGCTGCATCTTTAACTCTTGAAGTTCTTTAGATGTCAACCTATATATAGCCTTATATATTAGAGTAGTACCCAAAAACACATCAATACAGAACTCAATATCCCTATTAGGTGGCAAATTCACTAACTCCCTAGGGAACGCAATAAGAAATTATCATATTATCAGGACATAGAATTCAAGTTGGATGGTCGTCGTGGAGGAATGCATTAGGCTTGTTGTGTGATAGAAAAATTCCTCTCAAACTTAAGGGAAAATTATATAAGATGGTCATGAGACCTGCAATGTTTTATAGTGCCTAATGTTAGGCATTAAAAGAGAAGCATAATACAAAGTTAAGTGTTGTAGATATGAGAATGCTTAGGTGATTGAGTGGCTTTACCCTTAGAGATAAGATATGAAATGACCAAATACGTGAAAAGGTCAAAGTTTCTCTAGTGGGAGATAAGATTAGAGAGTGTCTCCTTAGATGGTTTGGTCGCATAAAATGACGGCCTCCCGATGACCTATTAGGGAAGTAGAGATAATATATTTGACTTATGTTAAGAAAGGTAGATGTAGAACTAATAATACTTGGTTAGAAAATAATAGAAATGATCATTCTTTATTAGATATAAACGAGAATTTGACTTTTAACAAGCTTAATGAAGAAAAAGGATTCATGTAGCCAACCCCACGTAGTGGGACAAAGTCTTGATGATGTTGTTATTGTTGTAGTAGATAGAGATCTAGATTTGACACTCCTATCTTGAACAAATGCTAAGAACACCATTTAACCTTTCCTCCATTATCTATCTACATGATATATCGATATCAAACATGATGGAAGTCCTCTAACTCCTTGAAATAAGTAGCTCTCGCTATCCATAATTAAACTAACTTTTTTTTTCATATAATCAATCTTAACTCAATACTGGCTTAATCAATCCATGCCCATAATAACATTAAACTCTGCAATAGGAAACATTTTCAAACCAGACCGTCATTTCCTACAAGATATCTCTATGTTATGGAAATATACGCTAAAGGCTATCATACCATCTTCAAAAAGTAAAATAACAAATAATGAAAAAGGTAATAATACATAAGGCAATATCTATAAATCAAATTATATCTCATAAATAAATGATAGATTGGGACTAAATTTAAATAAAATGCAGTAAGGAAAATAAAAAATATAAGCCATATATGCAACCCCATTTAGAGCATCTCTAGCTTTATGCTAAGTCAAACTCAATACATATGCTTGAATTAAAACTACCAAACTCTCTAAGAGATCTTCCAAATGGTATCCCTACCGCAAAACTAGAATAATTGCATCCACTAAATGATCTCTCAGTAAACACATAAGGTGGAACTATTCTATGTATCTCTACTGGTATAATAGAACACTCAGACCTTGGCTCAGAACATATATTAGGTCCTGCATGTGGACACTTTACTACCCTATTTTTAGTCTAACCCAATTGAAAGTACTAGTTTGTCATCCAATACACTTGATTAAAATGCCTCTGACCATAAATTTGGCATATAGTTGCCCCACTAACAACATATCTAGAACTATAAATGTTTTTAATGATAAGAATTAACATAGATGGTCCACCTCGCCTAGAATTTTTAGTTTTAAACCTACTCCTCTTGTCGAAAAGATTACAACTTGAAGTATCACCACCAATCCTCTTCCTACTAATAGTCCATCACTACTAAGTAGTCATTAGATCATTCTCTATTAGATGACCTCCCTCCACCAATTTAGAGAAATCAATAATGCAAGATAGAACTAGCATCTACTTGATAACATCTTGGAGCCCTCTCAAAAAGCTTTGATACTTTTACTCATAAGTTCTAACCAACTATGTAGAATAATTAACTAATATAGTGAAACTCTGTTTTGTACTACAGAAACATCCTGCTCCCCTAACACATCCTCAGAGAAGTATCATTCATCTAATGCCGTGTAGATCAAGGAATAAACCATGTTCAGAATACCTATAAATTTCTTCTAACTAATTAGGTCATTCTTCCTCCTCTGAAAATTGCTCCTCTATTTCTAAATCACTAGCACTCAACCTCACAATTATACAAAAATATGGTCAATAATACTTTCCTCTTAGGAGGACACTGCATCCCATTAAATTTCTTCTCCAATCTCATCATTCATTCTTCTACTGCTCAAGCCTCAATAGCGCCTCAAGTCTTTTAGGCTTTAACCTTAGAAACATTTATATACGCCTATTAACATCATCAAATCTAATAGAAGAAATCTTGCTTTGAGCCTCATCCATCGTCTAGGCTACCAGACTGGCAAATTGAGAAATAAAATATGAATCAACAATAGGAGTGGTATGGTGCACTAGTGTTGCCTGATTAGCTCTCTAGGTACCCATCCTTTATATTATGGTCATGTGGATTTATTAGATAACCATATAGATAACATACATTTAAACATACATTCATATGGAAAAACGTAGAAATGAATGCCAGACAATCATAACTACCACACTCAACTATATATCAATTCCTATAACTTTGTTTTATTATCGATCCCCCAAAACCATTTGTTATAATACCTAAAAGGAAATTTTTCAACCTAATGTAATATGACCCAGGAATAAAATAGGTCCTATCATATTGAATTCAGACAAGCTGGCCCAAGTTTTATGTTTTGAAGGCTTTATAATTTTCATTTTGAAATTACACAAATCACAAAACTTCTAGTTAACTTCCAATAAGTAGAATATAATAAACTAATCCATAAATTTTTTTTCATTCATCATCAAAATCTATTTACAAAAAAATGTAATATCAATAATAAGAGGCTATAAACAAGAGTAAAGTAAATAGTCATGACTAGATAAAAAAACAAAAAAAAAAATGCATATACATACTCTAACATATCAAAACTTAAGACCATAACTACTCATCCAACTCCTTTTTCCCGCGGGCCTAAAATAGAATGCAGGATTTTTTGTAAGCCAACAGAACTCTATAGGTCACACCCATCAATCTAAATTATTGAATATATCATCTGTTATAAATTTAACTAAATTTAAAGATAGTTCTTCAAAAAATTATCATATCGAGCATAATATTAAGTGTAGATAACCAAAATAAGGGTAACTATATACTAAAAGTATATAAATAAAAGCTCTATATATCAAATCAATAAAATACTAGATTTTTCTCATATTCATATGACTTCTTATGCTAGCATATCAAAAAATAGGTTGTTATGAGTTCCAATGTTTAACACGTATTAGATATACAAGAATTTTTGCCCTTATGAGCCCATATGCATTTAACACTAGAATTTCCATCACATATATGCTCTTCTCATAATCACATGTTTCAAGTAGATAAACATTCATATCATTGCATTGTAGTAAAATAAATGTAAATAAACTAGTTTTAGATTTTCATAGAATGCTTTATAGGTAGGTAATGAAATTGATTAATGAACAGAATCACAATTTCAAAATATCACCAGATTAAGAGGGATTAATCAAAACATCATTTTGAAGCTTTAACTGTACTACAACATTTTTTTTTAGGTTAAAATTATTTTTTGGTTAAATAAAATAATACACTTTCAAACTACCAAGTATATATATAGTTTTTAGAAAAATACATAAATATCCTAATGAATAGCAATACAAAATATATATAGAAAAGTTACAGAATGAAATTTTAACAGTTATAAAGTTGTCATCTTTTTACAATACAAAAGTATTAATTTAAATAAGAAACTCCAAAATATTAATATTTTTAAAAATTGAGATAGGAAGAATGCAACCTACCTTGATCTAAACAACTTTTAGAATTGGGCCAACTAGAAAAATGAACTAGAGTAGCCCAAATCCTCTCTCTCTCTCTCTAGCGGATTTCTTAAGGGAGGAAAGTGGATTTTGAGTTTATAAAATTTAAGTGGAAAATGATATTTTTTATAAAATTTGAGCTAACGTTGCAGCACTTGGCCCTACTGTTGTACAATGCTCTCCATTAGAGAGTACATAGCTTGCAATTATTTTATCAAAAGATAGAGAGCTCAATGAAATGATTTCAACAACCCCTACGTCGTGATTCTACTAGGGAAAATTCAAGATTTATATTTTTAAATCAAGCACATAGACCTCAAGGGCCCACTTTAGAATAAATTTAAACATTCCCATGCATAACTTTTAAATTATAAACCAAATTCATATTTTATACAAAAGCATTTGAATAAATGAAATAACAAAACTACAAAGCAAGTGTGAATTTTCATGTTTTTAGATTTTGTAAAAAAACCAATAATAACATTTTTCCTTTTTTTCTTTTTATTTTATTTTATTATTTCTTTTTAAAATAAATAGGAATCACAATCAATAAAAGTAATCTTCTTTCACAAGTGCATTCAAAATCAAACCAGAGTGCTAAAAATTAAAAACATGAAGAAAAAGATTTTTTCTATAAATAACTTGTGATAAGAATACTAAAAATAAAAATTTTTACATAGTAAACTAACTAATGTTATGATGTAACTAAGGTAGTATACATGAATAACTAACAAATTAAATTAAATGTCATTGATGTAGATACAAAATACTAAAAATTAATTTATTTAAACATTAAACTAACTAATGTTATGATGTAATTGAAGTAGCATACAATAACAATTACTTGAAACTAATTATAGGAAATTTTGTTAAAAATATGCATTTAATATGATAAAAAACTAACTAGGGCTTTAGTGTAGCAAAATATGCGTAGAAGAAGAACTGTAGGAAACTCTATATATTAACCTATTAATTACTTATCAAAACTTAATTTAGTTCCATCTAACAAGCCACATCCTCACCAATAACATCTTCCTCGCTATTTTCCTTAATGTCAAAGTTCACCTCCTCTAACTATAACTTACTCTCATTAGATGCAATTTGCTCATTAATATTATTAGTAGTCTCTTTAAAGTTTGACATATATTCTTCTTAATGTGTTACTGGTATTATTATGGTACTTTCAATAAACCCCTGGGGATGATTACAAACTAATCTTGTCTACTACACATTGTACCTAGCTAGATAGTTAGCAAAGTAGACTAGGCTTGTCTTGTTAATAATGACAAATGGGTCATATATTGTGTATCTTCTACTTCACTTTACTTCTAATACCATATAGTGGATGTACTCTTATACATATATTTTATATTGAATCAAACCACTCATAATTTAAAAGGTATAAGTTCTTCCCTTCACCTTGATATTATAATTGTAAGACTTCTTATACGACTCTGTAATATTCATAGTCATCACCCGTATGGTTGTTCCCTCTAAAAGAGACACCACAATTTTCTATCTTCCAACCTTCATACCTAGATTTGGTATGAAATTTATAACCATTGATAGTAAAAATTGGTCAGCATTTCACTAGTCTCATTTGTTCCTAAATTAGATCCTCTAATATTTTGTCTTACACATCACTAGCTTGAGTGTGGACCTAATTGGTGAAACAAGTTTAGCTATATCATTATATAATTTATTAGGTTTATTCCTTCAAACATATGAGTACAAACAGATTGTTGAATTATGTATCATAGTTTTAAACTAATTTAGAAAATCAGCTTCAATTCTCTTTTCAACTTTTGTTGGTAATAATATACTCAAACTATTTATGAACTTCCTATAAATTATATGAATCTTCAATCAATATATTATAGAATGTATGGAATATTTACTCATATTTACTCTAGATATGGCTCAACTTTTGTAACATTTAGTAGAGTGTATCATGAGGCACCTTTATCGTCATATCAATCATGTTGATGATCAATGGTTGATGATTTTGATGATATAAAATATTCTTATTTCTCTACGACTGCCTTATATACTGACATTTCAGGTTCACATGATCGGACTGCAATTTAGAATCAGCTCAAGTTTGGGTAGACTAGGTCTGAGTCAGTTTGTACTTTTTCCTTTCTTGAGTCTATTGTATTTGGTGTGGCTCCTGATGTTTTGTAACTTGGAAGATTTTTGACTGTTCCCTAGAGTTTACTGTTTTTGGTAACATCGTCTGGGACGATTTTATATCGTCCTGGACGATCAGATCAAAAGCAAAAACCCTAATTAGGGCATCCTCATTAAAGCAGACGTTATTATGCAAAACACATCGTCATGGACGATTTTGTATCGGCCAGGACGATAAGCTCAATTCAAAAAGAATTTGCCGCCAAATCTAATTAGAAATAACCTATTTTTGGACATCGTCCAGGACAATAAAATATCGTCCAGGACGATCCAGGTCAATTTTTCTAATTTTTCTTTGGAATTTAAGGAAAGCAATTATGACTTGATTTCATGATCAAATTGGCCTGGACGATCGCCAAATCGTCGTGGCCGATGTGCTGGACAATTGGACACCGGATAGCTATTTTTCAGGGCGATGTTCAGGACGATATTCCACAATTTGTACTGATCATCCAGGATAATATATTATCGTCCTGGACGATATGAGCAAACTTCTCCTGATCGTCTCAAATCATCCCGGTTGATTGGGCTTAAATTGTACTGATCGTACAGGATGATATGCCTATCATCCTGGATGATAATGTCGGCAACTTACATTAATGATCTTATTTTGAGAGCTTTTATTTAAGCTATGACATGACACTTTGTAAGTGTCTTTGGCAACCATTGTAGCTTCATTTTTGTGGGGAAAACTTGAAGAGAGAGCTTGAAAGGGAGTGAGGAAAGGGTGGAGTTTGAGAGAGGGAGAAGATCCTGTGAGAGGGGACTCAAGGGAGTGTGGAGGGGGTTCCACACGGTTGCTCCGGCAAGCTTGCACCTAAATGCCATCGGATTCAAGGCTTGTCTCGAGGGAAGTTCACCAAAGAAGAAGTTCTCTTTGGTGTCAAAGGACCCGGCGACTCCGCCGCACCGGGGAAGGTAGAAGTGATTTTGCAAGGGCTTCTCCGCCTAGCTGTGGGGGCTAAAGGAGAGACACTTAGTTTAGTACAATACTTAGAGGGTGCCTCCAAGGAGTGGACGTAGGTCAAGGTTTGACCGAACCATGATAAATCCGGTGTGTTCTTTCTTTATTACTTCCGCATTTAATTTTCGCATTTGTTTTCTTTGTGGTGATTTTGGTTTGTAGTTTTGTTTTAAAAGATCTTTGAACAACCAATCCACCTCTCTTTTGTTTAGCCTCGGGCCAGTTCTATAGGGCTTAACATCTCTAACGAACTTTCAATTGGTATTAGAGCGGGATTCATAAAATAAGTTTTTTAAAGCTTTTGAATATTTCGATCCATAGCTAATCATAATATTATTCAGGTTATTCAATCACCAGACCTCCTTTATTTGAAAATATGTCATTTGATTTTTGGAAAACTCGCATGTCTATTTTCTTGCAATCGATTGATTTTCGCATGTGACATATGATTTTAACTGGTTATTCATCACCGTCACGTACTGTTAATGGAGTTAAAATTGATATTCCTTTTAATCAATGGAATAAGGAAGAACAACTGAATGCTCAACTGAATGCAAAATCTTTAAATTGCTTTTTCTGTGCTTTAAATTCTAAAGATTTCATGTTAATATCCACTTGCACTACTGGTAAGGAAGTTTGGGATAAACTACATATCATATACGAAGGCACGAATGAAATCAAGCAATCCAAGTTGAATTTGTTAATGTATGATTTTGAATTATTTTCCATGAAACCTTATGAAACGATCTTAGACATGTATACCAGATTCATTCAAATTATAAACTCATTGCATGCTTTAGGAAAAGAATTTTCAAATTTTAAAAAAGTTAACAAAATTGTTCGCTGTCTACTGGATAGGTTTAATGCCAAAGTAGTTGGTATTTGTGAATCAAAAGATTTGAATGATTATTCTATTGATAATTTGATTGGCTCACTCATTGCCTACGAGCAAGGGTTGGGTCAAAGACTTTTGGATGCAGGTGAAACGATTGCTCTAAAAGCTGAAGATATAGAAAGAGATAGCTTAATTGGTGACGAATGCAATAACTTGTCAAGAAAATCATAAAGCTCACCAAAGCATAAGCAAAAGTGGAAAAAAAAGGTAAAAGTGGTAAGGATGTCCATATTTCTTCTGACATTATTTGCTTTCGATGTAGGAAGCCTGGACATATGAAAAATCAGTGCCCTAATTTAAAAATTCTTCCTACGAAAGAAAAGGGCAAGGCAAAGCAAAATTTAAACTGGAGAAATAATGAAAGGCAAAAAATCTCATGGGCAAATATGGTCTCTGAAGCATCGGACCAGGAGAGAGATAATGGTTAAAAGCCTTTCGTATTTTTGTGTTATGTTTTTAGTGTTTTTCTTTTTTTTTTTTTTGTGTTTTTGTTTTGTTTATTCTTTGAAATTTTTGTTTACGTGAAAGTTTTTCTCTGACCAACTCACACATTCACTTTTCTAAAAAAGAAAAATCTACTTCCTATTTTTTCTTGAAATCTTTGGTAAATTGTGTTTGACTTCTCTAAAACAGTCAAAGAAAGGAAACTCATATTTTTTACTCTCAATCTCTATTTCCTAAAAGAGGTTATTCTACTTTTGATTTAAAATCTTTTTCATATTTTAAATTAGTCTTTGAAACTAAATTTTTTATCTCCCTATATTTTATTTATCGCATAGGAATCTTTTGCAAGTTATTGAATCTAACTCAAAAATTTCTTAATCAAGAATTCGCTTTATCAATAGGATGGGTTTACTTTTATTTTTTAAGATTTCAGAAAGGTAGCATATTAAAAAAAAATTGGCCAATGATGCCAAAAATAAAAGATGTGCAATGACGCCAAATTAAAAAATATACACAAAAGTGTATCAAAAATCAAAAGATGCGCAGAGAGCGCCATTCAAATTGACAAGAGGCATAAAATGAGCCCACAAAATTTAATGCTTAACCATTCTTGTACTTCTTAAAAACTTAAGAAAACCCTTGATTTTTCGATACTTGAGTTTGAAAATCTTGATTCTTGATTCAACAATTCGTGCATTGATCTTCTATTAGATATATTTTATGTAATGAGTTTTTTTTAAAAAAAAATTGTTTCTTTTTCTAATTTATTACTTAATTTAGATATTGAATTAAAAAGTTTTTTTTTTTGCCTTTTTAAAGAACTTGAGTTTGGATTATCAAATTATGAATTTCTAACCTTTTCTGGGCTATACATTGTCAATACAATTATACTAAGCTTTTGATTAAAACCAATAGGTAAATTTCCCATTTTAAGATTATTTTTTTTCACTAGATCAGGGAACATTTTTGTCTTTTGTTCGTTTTGTTTTTTATTTGTGCCTCCTCTCTTTTTGATAATGTCAAATGGGGAGAACGTAATGTTGAATTTGTATCCTTTTTTTTTCTTTTTCAAAAAAATTAAAAATAACAAAAATATTTTTTCTCTCCCCTATTTTTTAAGGGTTTATTCTAGTGAGGGAGAGATTAGGAGAAATTACTTTTTTTTTTGAAAAATTCAAATTGAATTGTTTGCCATCATCAAAAAGGGGGAGATTGTTGTGGATCAATAGTTAATCATTTTGATGATAGCAAATATTCTTATTTCTCTACGATTGTCTTATGTACTAACATTTCAGGTTCACACGATCGGATTGCAATTTTGAATCAGCTCAAGATTGGGTAGACTAGGTCTGAGTCAGTTTGTACGTTTTTTCCTTTCTTGAGTCTATTGTATTTGGTGTGGCTCATGATGTTTTGTAACTTGGAAGATTTTTTACTATTCGCTAGTGTTTACTATTTTTGGTAATATCTTCTAGGACGATCTTATGTCGTCCTGGACGATCAGTTCAAATGAAGAAACTCTAATTAGGGCATCCTCATTAAAGTAGCCGTCATTATGCAAAACACATCATCTTGGACGATTTTGCATCTGCTAGGATGATAGGCTCGATTTAGAAAGAATCTGTGGCCAAATCTAATTAGAAATAATCTATTTTTTGGACATCGTCCAGGTTGATCGTCCAGGACTATAAAATATCATCTAGGATGATCCAGGTCAATTTTCCCAATTTTTTATCTAGAATTTAAGGAAAGCAATTATGATTTGATTTCACGATCAAATCGGCCTGGACGATCGCCAAATCGTCCTGGCTGATGTGCTGGACGATTTAGCTGGGGCGATGTTCAGGACTATGGATCGTTCAGGATGATATTATCATCCTGGATGATATGAACAAACTTCTTTTGATCGTCTCAAATCGTCCCGACTGATTGGGCTTAAATTGTACTAATCGTAAAGGACGATATGCCTATCGTCCTGGACAATAATGTCGACAACTTGCATTAATGAGCTCATTTTGAGAGCTTCTATTTAAGCTATGACATGACACTTTGTAAGTGTCTTTGGCAGCCATTATAGATTCGTTCTTGTGGGGGAAACTTGAAGAGAGAGCTTGAAATGGAGTGAGGAAAGGGTGTAGTTTGAGAGAGGGAGAAGATCCTGTGAGGGGGGACTCAAGGGAGTGTGGAGGGGGTTCCACACGGTTGCTCCAGCAAGCTCGCACCTGAATACCGACGGATTCAAGGTTTGTCTCGAGGGAAGTTCACCAAAGAAGAAGTTCTCTTTGGTGTCAAAGGACCCGGCGACTCCGCCGCACCGGGGAAGGTGGAAGTGATTTTGTAAGGACTTCTCCGCCTAGCTGTGGGGGCTAAAGGAGAGACACTTAGTTTAGTACAATACTTGGAGGGTGCCTCCAAGGAGTGGACGTAGGTCAAGGTTTGACCGAACCACTGTAAATTCGGTGTGTTCTTTCTTTATTACTTCCGCATTTGTTTTCTTTGTGGTGATTTTGGTTTGTAGTTTTGTTTTAAAAGATCTTTAAATAACCAATCCACCTCTCTTTTGTTTAGCCTCGGGCCAGTTCTATAGGGCTTAACATCCCTAACGAACTTTCAAATCAAATAACATATGGTAGTAGTATAAGCTTGCTCACCACATCCGTTGAATATAGATATAATTATAGATTGACCAAGATCTATATTACCTAAATTTTAAAATATATTTATCCCTAATGACTTAATTCTTGGTAGAAGTAATAGGAGAAAAATTGCGTTATTCATACATTAGATATGCTTCACATATTGTTCCTTCAGGCTGAGTTTTATTCTTAATAGTCATTTTAAGTATATTTAAATACTTACAAGATGTATGAGTAATAATTATAATTTTTTAATACTTTAGAGATGGTATGTCAGAAGGAAGGCTATCACTCAAATGGATACATCCATCGATACCAAACTAGTCCTTCAACTCTAGTCCATATAATAATTACAAATGTAGATGCTCCATGTAGTTAAAAAATCTTGAAGGGAATATCTTCTCAAGTTTGCACATAATGAGAAATTATTATTCTCACTAACAATTAAGGACCTAGCCTCTTCATTCAATCTGGATGAGCCTAAGTCTTTTAAAAAAAATACTTAGTTTGATTAAATAATTTAAAATTGAATCAGATAAATAGCTGAAGATAGTGGGTAGAAGGGATTCCATGAAAATGTGGTAATCATGATTTTTTACATCCAAATAATCTATTTGATTTCATGTCAAATCTTCTACTAAGATTAGAAGCATGTACACCAAAGATTTTTAGTCTATGTACCCATTCACAAACTTATTATCTCTGTTCAAAATTGAAAGTGAATAAGGCTTTTGGTTTTAGAAGTTGTCCATTTCCACCATCCCTTAACTCTAGATTTTTCTTCCTCCTATAAATATCCTTCAAATCCATCTTCGCTTTTACATTATCATTAGATTTTTCCTTGATATCCATCACTATGTTGAATACATTATCAAAAAAAAAAAATATCAATATATATTACATCTAAATTATGTCTAATCAAATTTGTTCTCTAACATGTCAACAACAAAAAAATGTTCTTGTTTGCTTAATTGTGATACAGTCCATACCCTGATACTTTGTAATCAGCTAATGTCGGTGAGTCAACTATCACGGTATCAACTTCTCTCTTTCAAATATTTGCTCACTAGATAACCTTAGTGAAGGTTGTGCCATCTACACTTTATGTTTTTAGTGAAAGCATCATTGGCAGATAATAACAATCGTTGACAGTCAAACCAAATGTTCTTTCCTCCATGATTTAAAGTGAATAATTTAGTAATTTTTATGTAATATGGGCAAGCTAACTTCCCTAGAGTGTTCCAACTTGAAAGTATATCATATGTCAGAAGTTCACCAATTGTCCAAAATAACACTACCCTCATTAAGAAATTTCATTTGGTGGAAACATCATATATAGTCACTTCTTCTTCCAATAATAATTTAAGGTCATCGATTAAAGGTTACAATAATACATCTATATTTACTTTTGGATTATGTGGGCCTATAATAATAAGTGTAAGAAATATATAGGGTGTTGTAATACATATTTATGGAGGAAGATTATCACGAGCCAACATGAGTAAGATGAAGTATTTTGGTTAAATGGAGTAAAACCATATACACTTAAACCTAATCTTATATTTGTTTTTGTGGCAAAACTAGGATTTTTTACGATCAAAGTGATTCCATGTCCTAGCTTCTAACATATGAGTTAAAACACCTCTTTATATGATGTGTTCGCTATATGATCTCTATTACACATATGAGATCATAGATGCAAATAAATATTGTAGTATCAAAATAATAGATAAATAAATAAATTAACTAATTTACACATCCTTTTATTTTCTATTTTTCCATATTTTGGTTTAAATATTGGCGCATTGCAATGTGACATGTAATCTTTAACATATCATCCTTGTAGTATAACATGCATTTTTTAATATAAAAATCAATTTTTGTAGCTCTCAAACCTAGCCTCGAAATTAAGTTTTTAGTCCTATATAAATATGTTGGAATTATATTATATATAGGATTGATCTTCTTAAGCAACCCAATAAGTTTATTGAAATAATCTTGAAGGACATTGTACTTTGTCTTTATGCTTAATATTTTCATAGTGATTGATAATTCTGAGTGAGTAGTGCTCCCATTCTAATTTGATTATTATGCATCACACAATAAATCATATAAATATTGTGCCTCCTTATTCGGTGGATCTTTGATATATTGTCAAAATTGTGGCCCTGATGCATCATACACTAATTCTTCATACATCCTAATATTTTCTTCCTCAATTGTGTTAGAATTTCTTAATGGTTCGTATTGAGAGTCAAAATGCATCTCATACTCACATGTGAAACCTAATACTAATATTCTAGCATGAATCCTCTTTGATATAGATCAATAATAACCTCATCTAGTGTGAGGTAGCTTGTTTTTTGTGCTTTGAACAAAGATAATGAAACCTCCTGTATGATATAAAGGAATGTAGTTGACATGCCACCTTTATGAAAAAAGTCATTCCATTAATGAATTCTTCAATTAATATCTTACATCCAAGTAGAAATCTATTATACATATAATATCTTTGATTTTGAATATCCATATTAGACTTGAGCTATAAAGTCTTACACGTAAACATTGAGATTTTATTAGATAGAATGGTATTATATGTTTATGTCAATATATGATGGTTATTGAATTGGTTGGATGGGATAAATGTTTGGCTAAGGCTTAATTTAGCTTATTATTTGGCCTAAGCTAGATTAAGCTTAATTTAGCTTAATTTTGTCCTGTAAGCTACAATCATATTTAGCTTATTATGGTCTAGATGTGATTAATAACTACTACAAATATATGTATAGTATATGCCATGATTGTTTTTTTTTTTTTATTTCAAGAAAATTATTGAACCTTAAATTTAATATAAACGAGTTGTTTAGACCTTTCATAATAACTTTGAAAACTTTTATACACTACATAAAATAGAAGCATTGTTTAAAAACATATTTTGAATTTTCAAAATGCTAAATAAGCCCATATTTATTGAGCTAGAAAATATTATGATTTTTCATGACTTTATAAATGGTTTTGAGTATCAAAATTTGAGAAAACTAATTCTAAAAGAAAAATAAAACTCAATGAAGTCCCCATAAATATGTTTATAGACAATTTTGCTAAAATTCTACATTTATCATTTCTCTACTCCACCATAAAAGAAGAAAAAATATTTTTGCTAGGAAATCATTTCCATCAAATCATATTCAACAATGTATAATGATATTGGAAGCTTACCAAATGCGTCCGTGAAAGTGAACGATAAGTAGAGAAGATCAGCGGAGGAATCCTGGACTAGGCTTCAAGAAGAGATGGTGAATGGAGTCAAATCCGTTCGGGAATGGTAAATGGAATGATTGGGACAAAGGGGTAGGCTACAATAGTTATTTTGCATGAAAATAGAACTTTGAAGTCTTTTTGCGTGAATTAGTGGAGGAAGACACGAAATAGTGGAAATAGGGCTCTTTTCAATAGAAATTTCTACAAGAAATCCATTGACATATTTAAATCCGGTGAAAATCCCCTAAAAATTCAACCGAAAAAATTTGTCAGAAAACATATAGTGCTTGTGTCATTGTCAAGGTTGACTTTATGAAGAGTAGTCACAAGGGTCAACTAATAGGTCGTACTCACTCTCTAGGATGAATTCTTATATCATAGTCACTTACTTAAGGAGAGTTCTCTTGTAAGCTGGTAAATCTTCTTAGAGCTAAGAATGAATATATTGAGTTTTCTTAGCTTAAACTAGCATGATTTAGCTTGAATTAGATTGATATAGCTTAAACTCAATTTTTTTTTTTATTTTGATGTACATTTAATAGTGGCTAGGATACCAGATAGTCGAGTCAACACAGCCTTAGCTCATTAACCATCTTACAAGTCAAGCTTATCGAGCATCAAGCTTAGTTTTTTTATCTCATATTATACAAGCTAGAGTTTGAGCTTGACATGAATCGACTTATCAGCTTGTGAGCAGGCTTAGTTAAATCAAGATCCTTTATTTTAGTCCTCTGATTTATGGCGCTTTTGTTGGTCTCGTCTAAATCATCACGCCTTTCCATACTTCAATCATCATTCAATTAAATCGAGCTCTTATCATGTCTTCCACAACAATGGTATTGATTTCGTCGTAGCTTTATCTAGAACACTCCTGTTGTGTCTTCCCCCATTGTCCCATCACCACCTTCTCTAGCAAGCTCCCATTGTGTCTTCCCACAATTGCAATTGTATCATCCCTCCAATGAGCTCTATTCATTTCATCCCCAATGATGCTTGTCCCACCCCTATCTTTTCCAGCGAACTCTAGTTTCAAGATCCCCTAATGATGATGTTCACGCCATTACTGTCTTCTCCAATGAGCCTCAATCGAGAGACTTACAACTTCCTATGGCTCGATCTTGTGAGTTGAGCTTGAGCTTGTCGTTATTCCAGCAAGCTAAGCTCGAGTTTTAGCCTAGCATTGAGTACGCGAGTCGAGCTCTCGTTAGCCCAAACATGAGGTCCACTCGACTCATTTAAACACCTAATAATTGCTAGTTGATTACTATATTAAGAAATTTCATCAAGAATAATAGATAAAAATGCATGTTAATAAATATATTTATAATTGTTCTTCAAATTATTATTTTGCAACCAACATTACACTTAATGAAATTTTGAAATACTAGGGCTTCATTTGGGACATCATTCTTCCTAATTTGCTTTCCACTACTTTTTTTTGTTGTTTCTAAAAATACTTCTACTTAAAAAAATTGCTGTCTATACAATAATTTTATAAAGAAATAAGAAAATGGTCTCAAGTCTATTATTAGCTGTAAAATTGACGCCAGGTGTTATTTTTGTAGAGAAAAATTCATCTTGAATTAATTATTCGCAGGATAAATATAGGAAGGAATGGAATCCTCCTAAAACAAAGTGAAGGAGTTGAAGGGAAGAATTGTTGGTAATAGGTAGGTGTCAGACGTCTTAGTTGTTGTGCCTAATCTTATTTGATGGATAATTATATTCAACCCTACCGATAATTTTTTATAGAGAATATTAGATAGTAGCCCTTATTTAATGGATAAATGAGGCTTTCTGCTCAAGAGGTCGCCATACAATGGAGTCCGAATAAGTTTTTTTTTTTCTCCTTTTAGCCTTCTGGTCATTTAAAAACGTTAATTTCGATTCGCGCACTAATCTTGATGCAGCACACTCTTAGCACATCTCTTGAGGTTCGTGGCATATTCTCCATCAAGATTAGTGTCTACTGCAGCTTATTAAAAAAAATCAATTTTTAATAACAGCTTCACAGCTAATTTTACAAAAACTGCAGCTGCTCCAAACAAATTCCAAATGACCGAAATCAAATGAACTGATAGAAAAAAAAAGCATTGAAACACCAAAATCTTTTATACAAATTTATCAATTGATGGGAAGAGGGCAGCATAACTCATGATAAAATTACATAGTACTATTCTGATACCTACAATAAGTCTTAAATTTTGAGAGATTTTTACAAGTTCTTCATTTCTTCACATCTTTCTTCTCGTCTTTCTTCTCTTCTTTCTTCTCCCCCTTCTTCTCTTCCTTCGCTGGCCCAACTGATATTATATCAATCTTTCCTATTTTCTTCAGTTTCTTTGCAATTGCTACAGTGTCCATCTCACCTATCACAGTCATCTTCTGGTCCTTAAGATCAGCAGCTATTGAATCAACCCCTACGAGCAAAAAATATTTCACATAATCATTTATTAATTTCTTCTAATATCTCTCCTAATCAAACTTAGTTTCTTAGTTAAAAACAGATTAATATGAGATTAAGAGCTTTGCTAATGAATCTCCTGTTTAATTTGGCCAGATTAAGAGCTAATCAGCACAAAAATCATGGAAATTATCAACAAACTGTTGATGACACAAATAGAAGAAATTAGCAATTAGACTGTACCATAGATATCAGCAACAGCTTCTATGGCTTTCTGCTTTGTTTTCTCATCATTCATAGCCAGAATCTTCAGAACAATTTTCTGCTGTGTTTCAGACAACAGAAGAGAACAAAACATAATGAAAAAAAAACAGACTTTAGGAAATGAGAAATTTTCTGAGTTATAAATTCATCTGCATACCTGTGCCATCTATATGATGAAGAATAGAGAGAGACCTCCTCTGTTTCCTCTGCTTTCTCTATATGTGGATGATGAGATGGAAATACTTAAAGTTTGAAAGATATGTATTTCTGGATATATAATTTTCTGCTTAGCTGTTCCTGCGGATCAGTTAGTTTATGGCATTGGTTTTGATTTATTGGTGGCCAACCTATATAACTTTTTGGCTATAATAGGTTCAATTATGCTTCTATTTGATTCGAACTAGCTTGAAAAGTTAGGATATCTGGAGCTAATTTTCTTCGAGCGGGTTCGATCAATTCAAATTTCATGCAGAATGAGCTTGAAGATCGGATCCGGCTCTGAATAGGACTATTATTTGATTAAAAATTAATCAAATTAAAGTGTGATATCTATGATTAATGATATGAGCATTTTAGAATATTTCTTTAGTTGTGTTACTGATTCAGCTGTTGCAGCTCATCTTGATCGGTACATGACTTGCAACACAGCTCATCTCGGATTCAAAGCTTATATATTGATGTATGTGTGAATTTATCTTAATAGATAAATATTCTCTAAAAAAATAAAAAATAAAAATAAAAATCCGCCGGCATGAAATTTAGAGGACAGCAGAGGATAGTAGGGAGATGTCATCTTTAGATGTGGACGTGATGGCATGGCCAAAGAAGCCGGCCTTTATTATATAGAAAAATATGTCCATTAAAGTTTTCAAGATTCTCCTTTTCAACTATTTATGTCTGTTTATGGTGACAAATAACTGCTTTTGCAGGTTATTAGATTGCAATCTAAAAATAAAAAATTGCATCTGAGTAATTTAAAGGCTATTAAACTTATATTGAGATTAGTACTTAAATATTGAATCTAAGAGCTCGTAAATTCATCCTCATGAAAATTGCATCATAATATTTTTTTTTTCTTTTCAATCATTATTTTGTCTCTTGAATTTAATAAGAATCCATAAATTCATCTTAAATCTAAATAAAGGTATTGATTGGGTTTACATTCAAATAAAACGAAGAGCACTATTTGAAAATTCATGTACTCGAAAATCACTATTTTATTATATTAGTGAAAGTCTAATTAATGTATGTCATTTTCATCAATGTTGATGTCCGCCATAATTAAAAGGCTACTCACAATTAATAACAAGTTCACGCATGTTTTTGCATGTAATGTTAATGCTGATCAAAACTATATATTTCGGCCCTCATCATTATCACTAATGCAAAGGCGGCTTAAAGAACAAAAATATATCCTTGATTTTTGTGTGCTTCATCCAAGCAAAGTGAAGGTGCGTAGTCTCACCCTCCTTGTGAAGGCAGAGAACCTAGAATCCTTTTTCAGCCTCCTAGTGAAGGCAGATAACCTTGAATCCTTTTTCACCCTCCTAGCGAAGGTAGAAAACCTAGAATCACTTTCACTCTCCCCGGTGTGATGGAGTAGCTAGATCCTTTGACACCAAAAAGGTTTTCTTCTCAAAACTTCCCTCAAGATAAACCTTGACATAACGAGGAACTCAGGTGCAAGTTCACTAGAGCAACCATGTGGAACTCCCTCTTATACTCCCTTAAAACCCCAAAGTTTTTCTCCTCTCTCACAAACTCCACCCTTTCTCTCTCAAGCTCTAGGTTCTCTCTTCATGCTTTCTCCAAAGAAAAATAGCTCAATGAATGCTTAAAAGACTCTTTTAAAAGTCTTATAAGAATGCTTAAATAGAGGGCTTCAAGAAACTCAAAAAATGTAATTCTGTCAACTCTAATTATACAATATGATTAGTTCACAATATCCCGATTAATACTGTTTAAAGAGTAAGGCATTGTATGATCAGTTCAAGTATTTAAGCTGGTCGTCTAGTATGATTAGTTGAATAGAAATGGATTATCGGCCTGTACGATTTGTGACAAATAAATATTCCCATGAAAAAATTAGGTCGTACAATACAAATTATCCAATCATATGGTATAATCTGATTGGATTTGATCCCTAATTACAGGATTAACTTAGGCAAGATGTGATTATATCTTACAAGACGATACCTATCATACAGTATGATTATTACATAATTTATATTTTAAAATATTAACTAAATTATGATTGGCGATTGAGATCTTCATTTCAACTGATCATCCTGTACGATTTGTATTGTATAATATAATTTGTTCAAATAGCTTTAATTATTTTAATTATTCATTTTAAAATTTTTTTGAATATGTGATCATATACATTAATATGTATCGTATATGTACAATTAGTTCAAAAAATTTTACCTCTAATTTTTCTCACTATCTCACTATCCTGAGTGCGTGTACACATGATTACTAGGATAACATACACCCTTACAAGACTTGACTTAAAAAATAAAAAATATATTAATGAAAATTACACTCTTTTAGTATATCCTATTTTACTAAATCTTGAGCCCTAAATCTTCATTGAATGGTGAGTGATATACATAAAATGTTAGTACACAAAAAAAAAATGCACTACAAACACTAGTAGACATAAAGATGCAATCTGTAATATATGTATCATCAAAACTTTAAACTCGATAGCCCAAGTTGTATCAGCAAGCTATAATGATTTGATGGGGAAATCATGTGATAGACGCATATAGGCATAGAACCTAGATCCCAAATAGGGGGTTAGCCAATGCAAGTTGTGCTGCGCATGAATGTACTGATGACAAGTCTTACACACCACTTCACACTGAAGTACGATCATGGGTTCATGTGGAAGCAAGGTCGCATGGGCTAGACACAAGTAATTTTTTTATGTGGAGGTATCAGATGTGGGTTGTACAGAAGTAAGGTTCAGCTAGGCATTGGTTTTGAGTAGCATAGAGGTAAGCGATTCAGGTCTAACCTACATAGAGCTTGAAAGAAAAAAAAAAGTTAAAGTGATGATTTGCATAGGAAAAATAACATTGTGTTGTTTGGTTACTTGGAACCAAGCTGAGTCAAATGAAATTAAGATAATTGATTGTCTAAGTGATTATTATGGTTGGGTTACAAATCAGTGTTGATTAGAATTGTGTTATTTTGGCTACGTGAGATAGATGAAAATTTTTAGAGTTTTTGAGATTTGGTGGAGCAATGGATACTTCCACCTCAATGGTGGAAAAGGCACCGATCAATGTGGGGGTTACACATCCTCTCAAAATTGTGATTAAATTTGATTGTAAAGAAAACTTTAGCCTGTGGAGATGTGAGGTGATGAATGTGTTAAGCTCTATGAATCTAGAGTATGCTTTGGATATCGATGCATGTCCTAAAAAAATTTATGAGGGAGATTGGCTGAAGATGAATCGAAGTGCTTGTGGCTTGGTTAAAAATTGCCTATCTTAGGAGATAAAGTATAGGGTGATCATGGAGACTTCCACTGTGAAACTATTAAAAAATTTAGAAATTAATTATCTAATGAAGAGCATGAAGAATCATTTTCATATGAAATGTTAGATCTACAAATTTTCAATGAAACAAGGCGTAATTATGGATGAGCATCTGAATAACTTCACAAAGATGTTGGTTAGGGTTATGAAGATATATCATAAAAGTTTAGTTTTTTTATATGGGAGTTCATCATAACAACCTTTACTATCTTCATGGTAGAACATTGACTTGAATAGTTACTATTTTTTATGATTCTCTTGAGCCACTATATTATGGCATAAAAGGCTAACGCATGCAAAAGAGGCTTCACTTATGGTTTTAGTGAAAAAAGGTTTGATCAAAGGAGCGAGAAGTTGCAAGCTTGAAGTTTATGAACACTATGTTTGATAAGAAGACACATGTAACTCTTGGTACTGTTATCTACAATATGAAGGAAATTCTTAAGTATATTCACATAAACGTTTGGGGCCCATTAAAAATAACATTATTCAGCGGGCAAAGAAATTTGGTCTCGTTTATTAATGATTCTTTCAAATATATTTGGGTGTACACCATGAGGTGCAAGAAAAGGATATTGGATATCTTTAGAACTTGAAAAAAGTGGATTAAGGCTCTGACTAGTAAAAAGATCAGGTGTATCATATTAGATAATGGAGCATAATACACATCAGATGCATTTTTATAATTGTTAAACATTTAGGATAGAACACTAATTCACTATTAGGAGACACCACAATAAAATAGGATAGTAGAGAGAATGAATCAAACTTTAGTGGAGAAAATTTGGTGTATGTTATCAAATGCTGGGTTAAATAGAGCCTATTCACTAAGGAGATAGAGTATATATGTCACTTGGTGGGCTATCAACCTTTTGTAGCTACTAGGAAGAAAACTCCAAAGGAAATTTGGTTGGGGCATTCTGCCTTATACTATGAGTACTTGAGAGTTTTCAGGTGTCTAGCTTTCTATCATATTTATAATGACAAATTGAAACCACGATAAAAAAAGATAATCTTTATTAGCATCAGGTGTGGAGTCAAGTCTTCAAATTTTATAATAAAATAGAGATGAAGATTATTATTAGTAGGGATGTTACATTCAACGAGGTGAGTACATTGAAGCCTCGAGACTTAAAGTAGGTGGAGAGTTCTATTGGGACCATAGATGTACAACAAAAGTTAAAGTTTGAGGTAACTTCATTTACTCCATAGATTTTAATTATTTTTACCTAGGTACCTGATTATGTTATAGATCAAGAGGTAGATGATGATGTTGAAGATGATTCTGGCTCAAGAATCTGTTATTTAAAGCAAGACTAGGTGCTAGAATATCTCAATACCATCTTGATGAAGGATCACATTAGTTTTATATTTTTAGACATGGTGGCTAAAAATCCATGTCACTACAAGGAAGCCGTGGAAATTCCTAATGGTGATCTTTAGAAAAGCTCTGGATGAAGAGTTGAATTCTCTTTAAAAAAATTCTACTTGGAGATTGTTAATGCTTCCTTCTAGAAGGAAAGTCATTGAGTGCAAATTGGTATGTGTAAAGAATGAAGGATCTCATGGAGCTGATGCATGATACAAGGCCATATGTGGTAAAAGGTGCTACACACCAATAAGAGATTTATTATAATGAGATATTCACTCTACTAATTAAGCATCCCTCAACCCATAGTCACTTGGCACTTATAGTACACTAGCTCTTATTTTGTAACAAAATGATCCAAATATTGCACAAGTAGATGGCATTATAAGAAGATTTATGCATGATCCAGGAAGGAGTTATTTATAGGATGTGAAGAGTATTCTGAGGTATCTTAAGGTTACAATTGATGTAGGCTTGCTATTTGAGAGGCAGTCATATGTTGTTGATTTATGTGTAGGCTACACTGACTCATATTACGTAAATGATATTGATAAGCATAGGTCTTCTACTAGTTAGATATTCACTTAGTAAGAGGTCTAGTCAGTTGAAGGGTTGTTCTTCTTGTTACAAATGCTTTGTCTACTATGTTGGTTGAGTATATGGTAGTCACATAGGTAATGAAGGAAGCAATATAGATGGAGGGCCTACTAGATGACTTGGGAGTTGATCAGGAATCTTTGAAAGTATTATATGACAGTCAAAGTGTGATATTCTTGGGCAAAAATCTAATTTATCATGCTTATATCATGCACATTGATTTAAGAAGCCACTTTATTCAGAACTTAATTGATGAAGGCAATGTTTAGTTGAAAAATATAGATACCAAGGGATATTAAGCAGACATGCTCAAAAAAGTACTACCATCTCATAAGTTTACGTACTATAGGAGTTTGGTGAACATTTGAGCTTATGATTGATTGTCCACTTTCTTTGAAAAACTATGATGATCCCTTTAGGAGGGGGGGTACGCATGCATCCATCTTGGTGCATTCGTTCTATTATTGTAGTATATTTTATCATCATCCACTTTCTAAAATGAAATATGAGATGGATATTATTATGAAAATTCTTCCATATTTACTTCAACATTGATTAGGAAAGATTTTATTGGCTTTAATTAGGAGATATAATTATGTCACTAATTAGGATATTTATTATTACAATGATTAGGGCATTAATCAGGCTTTCCTTATTAATTATTATTTCAAACCTATATATAGAGGTTAAGGGCTACTATAATTGAGAGAGAGAAAGAGCCAATTGTAACCATGTTTTCTCCAAAATAGTGAAATAATTATCTCCCCATGGATGTAGGCATCTTCGCAGAACCCATGAATCAATTTGTGTTTGATTGTGATTTTACGCTTGTCTTGGTTGTTTTGCATAGCAAATACTTCTTTTATGATTTGTATCCATTACATTTTATTAATATATTCTCCTATTAGAATTTTATCATTCATAATATTTGACTCACACTAGTCGAACTATTTAAAGCAGGTCATGCCCAACATTTTTTTCTTTCTTTAGTTTTTTTATAAGTGTACATAATGTTATATTTTATGTGTTTATTTGTCAATTAAAATATATTATTTTAATTATGCTTGTGCAAAAACTACATAAAACAGGCAAAAAAATTTAAGTACGGTATATCACCGTGGTGTTAGACACAGTACCACCCCGGTGTCATCATTGATACCTCTAGGGCTCCCAAATATGGACATGACAGTGCCCAGCCAACTATCCCAACACTGCAGTGTTGAAGGAGTCAATGCCGTAAAGTCCAGTCTCTGTCTGTACAACACCTCGATGTTAAATTCCAATGCCACTAAGTCAAGGGATTGCCATGTGGACATTGCAGTGCTTAACCATACCAGCATTGTGGCGCTATAATTATAACTATTAAAAACACAATTTGCCTGTAAAGCAACATATCGATTTATTAAACAGTGGGTCCATGTCAATAAGCGCCGCAGTTGGATTGGTGCCTTCAACGTTTTAATGTTATTTCATTTTATAAGTGCTGCGATGCTAGTTTCTCAAGCTCTGCAGTTTCAAAATCTATTTTATGTGTTTTTTTATAAATAGTTCATTTATAATGTTAGAAGTAAAGTTTCGTCACTTATTTAATTTCAGTCTTTATAGTTTTTCTTTTATTTATCCTTAGGAGTGACAACTAAGAGAATTTGGAGAAGTACAAGATATATTTCATTAGAGTTTTTGGCTAGTGTTTGTAAAAGTAATTATATAAGTTTAGGGAATGTATAGGAGATTATTGAACTCATCTAGTGAAATCTTTTCTTCTGTGCTTTCTTTCTTTTGTACAATTAATAAAAATGAATATGCTTCACTTGTTTTTCATGTCTGATTAAATTCTTAAATTTTTTATTGATTGTATAAATGAAATATGGAGTACTAGTAACTTCTCTTCATCAATAATTTTAAGATATTTTTAATAGAGCATGCCTTCATTTAATGCATATAGTGATCATATGTGTAATTAATATCATGTGTAATGTGGAGCTTAGAAATAAAAAGCAGGCACAACTAGGTATGTTGGATTGATATAATACAAGCATGGGCATAGTGCTTGTCATGTATTAAATTTATATAGAATAATTATAATGAGGGAGTTTTAACAATACATAATTTACTTACTCTTCTAATAATTTCATAGGGTGAAAAACTATGGGAGTTTTGAATGGTATTGAGGTTGGAAGAGTTTAATTTGTCTTTTGTCTCTTCACGCTTGACTAAGCGGTCGGTGATGCATATGCTCTGAATAACATCAATATAAAACAAAATAATTAGGAAATATATTATATTTATATTCAATCAATCTAAAACTATTTATTCAAATATTTTTTTTTCAATTATTAATTTTTTTATTTTAAATTAAATGATTGAATCTCCATTCAAACTTATTTCAATTGAGTATAATAATTATTCGTAGTTAAAATAGACAGTACTAGTATTTGCAAGTAAACAATCTTTCTCGTGGGATCAATATTCTATTTTATCACTATATTACTTGATTCAACACATATAGTTACATATATTAAGTGAAGTTTTTTATAATTTTTATATCAAAGAAAATCTAAGCATTGTTTAGGGATTGATAAAGCTCTAAGTCATTTTCATAATTCTTTATGTTACTCAACCGCCCCTATCAATTTTACATAAAAAATATTTCTTATAAGTTAATCTTAATTTATGTACCTATGTTTTTACGAATTTTATATATTATGATGTGACGATAAACTTTATGTTTATCACACCAAATATTTCAACAATAGTACTAATGATAATGAGTATTATTATTATTTCATGTTAAAAATTTGAGGTTAAATTAACTATGAGGTAATGAACCTAATAGATTTTTTTAAAAATTCTAGAATTTTTTTTTTTATTTTTTGTTTGGTCAAATAAAAAGAGGAGAAGCCATAGAACCTTTCTGAGTTTTCATCAACCTTCGATTTGAAAGTATGCATCGTCTTATCACCCATTTTTGTAGCACAAGTAAAATCCATGGGCTTCAATGAAATCAGAAGGCCCATCTAGAAGCCCATTCAGTCTATAACGATTCCTGCTTAGCATCTCAGGTTCACTTTGCAATAATTTTCAACTAGTTTATATTATATATTTTATAGTTTTCGCAAAAAAATGATATTGTTGTTTCTTCTAATGCTTTATGAATATCCCACAACCGCATTTATTCTATCTTAGAAATCGTTGAAATTTTTTAATTAATTATAATATATATATATATATATATATATATATATATATATATATATATATATAATGCTTTATGAATATATCCCACAACCGCATTTATTCTATCTTAGAAATCGTTGAAATTTTTTAATTAATTAATATATATATATATATATATATATATATATATATATATATATATATATATATATATATATATATATATATATATATATATATATATATTTAATTTCTCTGAACATGAAACAATTGTAAATACAAAATAACTTCATAATAATATAATTGGCGTTGGCAATGCAATAAAGTCCCAAGAGGTGAATGTACTATAACTTAGAGGCAGCAGATGAAACATTAATCAAGAAAGTCATTCTTGTGAATGATTAGCTGACATTCATGGTTTTATTTGAGACAACTTTTTTTTAGTACTTCTTAAAACAATTTTTTAACACAAAAAAATTAAAATTTTGATGTTAGGAAGCTGTTTTGAGACTTAGTAAGAAAGCGGTCCCAACAAAATCTAAGATTATTTTTGAGATAACTTTCTTACTGTTTTTAAAAGTAATTTTTTAATACAAAATTTTCTTAAATAAAATTTTTTGTATTAAAAAGCTGCTTTAGACAACAGTAAAATAGCCGTCCCTCATGAAGCCTAAGCCAACCTCTTTGTGGTTTCACTTCGAGCGGCAAAAATATCTTCAATTTCTCGTCATAGCATGAATAACTTGGTAGAAGTGAAGAATGATATTATAGGAAATTTCAAATTTTCTCTAATTTTATGATGAAATGGTTATCTTTTTATAACCTTGGTTCAACGATGATAGTTCGACTACACTGAGGCTTTATTTGGGGCAAATTTCTTACTGCTTTGTAAAACATATTTTTTAAAAAATTATGTATTAAAAAGTTGTTTTAGAAAGCAAATATAAAATTGTCTCAAATGAATAACGAGTGGATAAGCAAATATTATTAAAAATAAATAGATACCTTAAAAGCACTTGATCTTAAAATTTTAGAAAAATTATTATACAAATCAAGAAATTTCATACTTATAAAATAATCATTTTATTTATTTTAAACTATAAATATGCAAAATTCAACTATAAATTTCCACTCTATTATATGCATGGATGATATCATTTGGTGAAGTCATAATATGTCAATTTGTGCCATCTGATTGGAATTGAGACCACATAATTTGGGTGAGCTGTAAAAAAATTATTTATTTGACACTTAATGTGAAATATTTGCATTTAGCACACCGAAAATACTATAATTTATGATGATGCCCTTATGCCAGTCCTTTTCCAGCAAATTCAAATCAATTATTCCAAAATGTTGAAATTTTATAATTCCATCTTATGTTTCGATATTGTATGCAAATTTATTTGTTTTTTTTTTTTTAAATTGAGATTTTGGCAATCAAAATGAACCATAATTCATTTTCAACCACTAATACTATTATTTTCTATTTATATATAAATATATTACAACTATTTTTGCAAGAGGAAAACCAACTTAAGTAAATAAAAAAAATTATTTTTTATTCTTAAAATAGAAATTTTAAATTTAAAGCACTCCTTGAGTGAAATATTTGAATCTGCAACTAATTTTATGTCATAATAATAACTAATTAAATTAATATATATTTTGTTGCGGGCTAGAATATACACGGTGATAGAATTAGAAAATTTTCATCTTAACTCTGTACAGATATCAACACGTACAAATAAAAAAAAATGTAAAAGCATAATATTTATGTGGAAACCCTGAAAAAGGGGAAAACCATCAGGTCACGCCCAGTTTAAAGTATTCCACTAGTTTTTATTAGATTATAAGTTGCTGACTTGTCTCTGAAATTGAGGACAATCAGATTACAGTAATCAAATGTCGGGTTGAAATTCAGTTACAAACGGAGATCGGAAATCCGGCGTCGTTTGGTGTGGTCGACATCGAAAATCTGTGGACTTTCTATTGACTAAGTCAGATCCCAAAAAGAGTCCCAGCGTCAGAGGAAGAGACGGCTATCGATCAAAATTTGGAACATTCACTGATGGGTCGTCAGGCGACGAAGCTCCTACTGCGTCAACGAAAGAGAGCGATTCTTAGTTTCAAGCAAAAGATTCCTCTGCAAGGTTTTAAGTCTGACGGTGGTCGAGGAGTCTGATGGCAAGAGAGCTATCTTCCTTCTCTTCTTTTTTTTTCCTTCTCTTATGGCTTCTTTGCTTGGGGTTCCTCTCATGAGAATGGAGAGGTCTATTTATAGTTTTGAGAGAGTGACATGGCCAGTAAATAGGAGGAAAAGTAAGGGTGAATTTGGAGTTGTTTGAATGGATTGCCGATGTTAAATCTCTTGATTATGGACCTTTTACTAGGCATTTGAATATCTTAATGATACTAAAATTTGATGATCTTAGGCTCGTTGGATTTGTCTCGTCGAGCCGCTCGATTTGACTATACGCATGTCCCATTTGGAAATTGTTTGATAATTCAAATTTTGGAATGAAATTTTCAAATGCTCTTCAGGTTTTTTTATTCGGACCTATTTGAGCTCGGATTGAGTTTAATTTGGTGTAGTTGATTTTTGTATTTTCAAGTAGTTCTATTCGACTATAAGTTTTCAAAAATCGAAGTTTAGATGATTTCTGATTTAATTTTTGAAGTTTTCAGCTTGATTTTGCATAGAGATTTATGCTCGATCAAGATAATTTTTTGATGATATATCATATTTGTTCGATAATATAATTGCCCAATGTAGAGTAATGTTAATCTGTATAATAATTTAGATTAAAAGATTAATCATTTGTTCTGCATCCTATATTATATTTTGGTTTATTGAAAAAAGAATGCAGAGGAAAATAAATGTAGTGTAAAATTAATGTCATTTATTTGAAATGTTTGAAATTATTCATATGAGTGTAAAGTAAAAGTAAGCAATTACTATTTTAATTTGGCTTAAAATAAAATGAATTTAGTGGAAAAGACTAAATATCATGGTGGTCGATGGCGGTAGCAATAGTCGATGGTGGTAGGAGGTGTTGGCTTGCGGATGCCAGAGTCGCTAGGTGGTGATTGTCAATCACCAAGGATGGGTGTTGGTGGTTGCTAGTGGTGACTGGCAGCAGTTTCTAAGGATGATGGTGTTTGGTAGTGGTGGCATGAGGCCTCAGCGAGTGGCACTAAAAAAATTTAACCATTACCAATGGAATTTCAAGCTCAATTTTTCTGCTTGAATTTCCATAGAAATTTACTGGCAAAATTTCTACCGGTAATTCCACCAAAAATTTTGGTGTAAAAATTATGTCTAAAATTCCATCAATAATTAAGTATCCCAATGAAAAATTTTACTGAATTTTTTGTGATCAATGTTATTTAATTAATTTTTGAAAGAAAAATATGTAAAAAATTCTATAGTAAAAGGCCTTATTTTATCCCCAAGCCACCTCCTCCTCCAGTTTCATATTTTTCCTCTCCCAAGCTCCTCTCTCGACCTCTCTTTCACCCGTCACCATTCAAAGTCATTCTTAAACTGTTTAGTTCTATTTCATCAAGGTTTAAAAGGTAAAACTTCATCTCTTTAATCATTTTCATTTTTTTATTTAATTTGTTATATTTTTTTTAAAAAATAAGTTAAAATTATATTTAGAGTTTTCATATTTTTAGATTTCACTTGTATTACACTATGGTCTGATTTTTTAGTAGAACGGTCCAAATATTACACATGTAGTTGGCATTATAAGAAGATTTATGCATGATATATGAATGAATCGTTGATAGGATGTGAAGAGTATCCTGAGGTATCCAAAGGGTACAGTTGAGGCAGGCTTGGTATTTGAGAGGTAGTCATATGTTATTGATTTATGTGTAAGATATATTTACTCAGATTGTGTCAGTGATTTTGATAGGCATAGGTCCACAACTAGTTACTTATTCATTTAGCTGGAGGTCTAGTTAGATGGAGGTTAGTTTTTCAGGTTATCATTGCTTTGTCTACTACGGAGGTTGAGTACATGGTAGTCACGGAGGCGATGAAGGAAGCAATATGGATATAGGTCCTAATAAATGAATTTGGAGTTGATAAGGAATCTTTGATAGTATTCTATGATAGTCAGAGTATGATATTCTTGGCAATAAATCTAATTTTTCATGCTCATAATGTGCACATTGATGTAAGATAACAATTTAATTAAAACTTGATTAATGAATGCAATGTTCTATTGAAGAAGATAGATACCGAGGAGAATCCAATTAACATGCTCACAAAAGTACTACAAGTTCATAAGTTTACCTAATGTAGGAGTTCAGTGAACATTCAATCTTATGAATGATCTTCCACTTATTTTGAAAAACTATGCTAATCCCTTTAGGAGGGGGCATATAGGAAACCATCTTGATGTAATCATTCTATTATTGGAGTCTATTTTATCATCTTCTACTTTTCGAAGTGAAAGATGAGGTGGAGATCAGTATGAAAATTCTTCCATATTAACTTCAACATTGATTAGGAAGTCATTTATTAACTTTAATTAGGATATCCAATCATATAATTAATTAGGAGTTTTACTATGACATTATTTAGAGCATTGATCTTGCTTCCTTATTAATTATTTTTTCAAACCTATATATAGAGATTGAGGGCTGTAATAATTGACAGAGAGAGAGAGAGGGAGAGACAATTGTAACCACATTTTCTTCAACATAATGAAATTATTCTCTCCCCATAGACGTAGGCATCTTCATCAAAAGCATAAATCACTTTATGTTTGATTGTGATTTTCTTTTCTTTTTTTAATTATTATTTTGCACAATAAATACTTCTTCAATGATATCGCTATTACATTATATTAATGTATTATACAATTATAATTTTATATTTATAATATTTGACTCACACTAGTATAACTATTTCAAATATGTCAAACCCCACATTTTTTTACTTGTATAATTTTTTTATAAGTGTAAATAATGTTATATTTTATGTGTTTATTTGTTAGTGAAAATATGTTATTTTAGTTGTGTTTGTGTGGAAAAAATATTAGAAATTGACAAAAAAATTTTTAAGTATGGTACTGTGTTGCATCATCGAACACAATACTATCAAGGAACCATCATTGACACTATTGGACCACCTAAATATGGTCATGGCGGCACCAATCCAACTATCCTATCCTTACAGCATCGGAGGAGTTAGCATCGGAAAGCCCAATCTCTATCTACACAGTACCGTGGTGCCAAATTCCAACGTAGCTAATTAAAGAGAGTGCCACGTAGACGTTGCAACTCTCAAGCATCAACAATGTTGTGGAGCTATAGTTGTAATATTCAGGCCACAATCTTCCAGTCAAATGATGCATCAATTAATTAAAAAACAAGTCCATATCAGCAAGCGTCGCAGCGGAGGAAACCCTTTAGCATTATAGAGTTAGTTCATTTTATGGGTATCGTGGCATTAGTGTCTTGAGTGATGTAGCGCCATATTCTTTTTATGTGTTTTTTTTTATAAATAGCTTGTTTGTAATGTTAGCAGAGGAGTTCAGCCACTTATTTAATTTCAATCTTTACAATACTTTTTTTAATTTTTTCTTATAAGTGACAACTGAAGGAATTTAGAGAAGTACTATATACATTCTATTAGAGTATTTGGCTTATGTTTGTAGAAGTTATTCTGTAATGAACCCATCTAGTTATATCTTTTCTTCTGTAGTTTTTTTTTTTTTTGCAATTAATGAAATTGAATATGCTTCACGTGTTCTTAATGTTTGACTAATTTTTTTTAGTTTTGGATTGATGGTATAAATAAAATATGGAGTAATAATTAATTCTCTTCATCAATAATTTCATAATATTTTCAATATATCAGGTCTTCATTTAATGCACATAGTAGCTATATATGTGTAGTTAATATCAGGTATAATATGGAGTCTAGGAATAGAAAAGCCTACACAACCAGGTATGTTAGATTGGTATGATACAATTATGGGCATAATGCTTATCATGTATTAAATTTAATAGAGATCAATTATGGGCATAATGCTTATCATGATTTATTTACTCTTCTAAGATTTTCATAGGGTGATACACATATAGAGTTTAGAGTGGTATTGAGGTTGAAAGAATTTAATCTATCTTTAGTTTTTCTTTATGCTTGACAGAGTAGTCGTTATGTATATGATTTGAATAATAACAATATAAAAGAAAATCATTAGGAAATATATATTTTTTATATTATATTAATCTAAAACTTTTATTCAAACAGTATTTCAATTAATTATTTTTTATTTTAAATTAAGTGATTGAATCTCCATCAAAATTTTTTATAATTAAGTATGATAACTATTATAGCTGAATTTATAATGTTCTAGTATTTTGAAGTAAACATTCTTTCTTATTGGATCAATATTCTACTCTATCACTATATTATTTGATTAAGTATGTATACTTGTATAGATAAAGTAGGATTTTTATCATTTTTATATCAAAGAAAACTTAACCATTATTTAAGACTTGATAGAGCCCTAAAGCATTTTTACAATTCTTTTGATTACTCCACCACCCTCATTAAGTTTTTGGCATTATTGTCGAGGAAGAGTTTATTTTATTTATAAATTTACTATATTTATTGAATTAATTATAGAATTAGACCTACTCATACTTTATTAATAATAGATTTACATTGCATTTGGTGTTATTGTTATTTATATTGCTTTGCATTTTGCATTAATAGTTAAGTCATTAGTCAAGTTTGCATTATGTCACTTCAATGCCGTAACGCTTGACTTGATTTTAATATGATTCCATAAATTTAAAGTTAAAAATTTTAAAAAAATATATATAAGCTTGCGCCACAACATTTATCTTCAAAAAACCACCACACCAATTAAACCCAATTATTTAGCATTGTTAAGTCATTACTTAAAATTAATTGTACGAATTGAAAGTCACATTATTGGTCTCTGGGAAGTGCTGCAACACCATATCATTTTCATCACTACATGATTGATTGCATCGTAGTGGTCACTAACATGGTTGCTGATGAACTGACATGTGACAACACTGCAATGGTGGCCCATTTTTTGAAAATTCATTTCAAAATTCCAAAAATAGTGCCGCTGTGCCATGTGGCATGAACCACCATAGCATTTAAATCTAAAAAAATTTCCATTTAGTGTATACATTAAGCGTTTTAGTGTCACACCTTTCAATGTCACAGTGCTTTGGCATTTATAAATTCACATATTATTTTCATTTCATTTCACCTTGCATTCCATTCATTTCTCCTTTATACTCTTAAGATTTTCTCTATAGAAATGACCCCCAAAACCTCTGGATCATGAAAGAAGAGAGTTGCCACCTATGATAGACTTAAAATTATTTTTGAGATAGTTGAGGCTAGGCATACATATTGTTAAAATACTAAATCTTTGAACATTGAGCATAGTTTTCTTAACCCAAATCCAACTAATGTTTCAAACCATTTATACTAGAGTTTGGGCTCATTTCTATGGGGAATTATTTACGGTCATTGTTAATGTAGTGCGTGAATTTTATATCAATGGAAAGGACGCTTTTGATTTTAAATATTATGTGAGAGGGATATTGATACCTTTTAACTCTTCCAATATTAATTGAGTCTTGAAAGTACAAGATATAAAAATTGATAAATATTTTCCTTTTAGCGATGCACCTTTTGATTCCCATGAAATTATGGACTAACTTTGTAGACCAAATAGTGAAGCTAGGTGGAAGGCAAGAGAACAAAAAATCTTTATTTTCCCTACCTCCTATATAGCTCAAACCATCAAAGGCCTGACACTATTTCATCTATTCTCGCATTCTCCCTAGCAAAAATATTAGTGAAGTAACTAAGGATAGATCCCTCCTAAATTTTGTTATTCAAAATGGCTTAGTATTAGCATTGAAAGGTTAATCATATCATCTCTTACATATATTATGAGGGAATATAATTTAGTGGGTCTAGGCCACCCTTCTTTAGTATATGCTCTTTTTGTAGCAGCAGGAGTGAGAGGTGATCAAAATGAAGAATAATTATTCATCAAAGCTACTCTCACTAGGGGTTAAATTTTGAGCTTTAAATAATTTGATAGAGAATACAATGGAACATAGTGAGCCAAGGTCTTCTAGAGGGGACAGGGAGCAGTAGCAGCAAGAAGAGTGCAAGGATTCCTAAATCCTTAAATGATCAGGTGGCATACTTGAGTAGGAACATGGAGAAGGTGACTCAATTTTATAAAGAACCACGAGACTAAAAATTTGAAATGAAAATGTGGATGGCTAATATAATGGGACCAACAAGATAAATACTACTAGTACACATCTGATTTTAATGAGGTTCATGTTGGAGTGTTAAAAAAAATAGTGCCATTTATTTAAAGGCCAGAGAAATATGAGTTTCCTTCTGCACTTGAGTATCGACCCATTGTTCGACAGCTTGGAGATAGAGATGATGAGGAAGAAGATGAGGAAGACCCCAATTCTAAGGGGTAGGCTTCAGAGAGAGATTTGATGTTTTTGTTTGATTTATTACATTTTATTTTATTTTATTTACATTTTCATATATGCTATAGATGAAGACTTAAACCTCAGAGTTTTTAGGAGGCAACCCATATATGTTGTGATGATAGTATCAGTAAAGATTATGTTAATGATATTCCATGTTTTATTTTTAGCACATGTTTTATGCACTCTTTATCACTCATATGAAAGTATGCGTTTGTAGTGTTTATTTATGTATTTATTTATATATTAGTAAATTTCATTCATACTTAAATTATTATTATTCTCCAATTATTTTTAAATTATGATTAGTTAATTAACACTTCTAAAAATTATAATAAAAAAACTTATGAAAAACTAGGATAAGAATAAAACCATATATCATAGTTTGAATAAACTATGTTTATACTTCATAGGTTGCAAAAACTAATGCTTAAATTAATCAACCATTTGAACAATTATCCTAATTTAAATTTATAAACTATACACACTAACAAAAATCAGCCCTTTTCGCATTATTTCTTTGCAGCGGTTTCAAAACCACTGCCAACCCATCTTTTGCACCAAATTTAACATTATAATTGCAGTGATTTTAACTAGTGCAATTTACACCTATTTAAATCACTGATAAAGCATGCCAGTGACTCTTAAGATAGCTAAATCCCTAATTCCCCTCTTCTATCTCTATGCTCGCGCGATCGATCAGGAGCGAACAACCAAGCGATGCATAACTCTTTTCCTCATGCTAATCCTGGCCGGCTGACCCTTCGATCCTCACAATGATTCTCTTCATCTTCTTCCTCTTCTTTTTCTTTTCATTCTTTTCTTCATATTCTTCTCCCTCTCATTCTCATTCATCAACTTATATTGTTTAGGGTTTAGGGTAATCCTTAAAATTAGAAATTAAATGGAAGCATTTAACAAGTCTCTCCTTGGATGTCATTGAGATGGTGCTTTAGTTTGTCATTTGAATGAAAAAGTTTGCATTTCATTTTGGCATTTCCCCTCAAAATGTTATATTTTGGTAAAGTATTGTTGTCAATATTATTCTATATTTTTAGTTTAACATTATGAAATAAGGGTTTTATAGTGATTAATAAATTCTAACAAAATTTTATATTATTGCAAATGAGCTATAATGATCGAGTGAGATTAAACTTTGATGGCCAGATAATTATGGTTGCTGATGAAAATTATTGTTGAGTGTCAGATTGGGCTTAGGAATTCTATAAACATGTAGGGTTTCTCTAAATTCAAAATCAATATCCCTTTAATATGAAGAATTTGAGTTTATTTATAATTTTTTTAGAATAGAACGTTGATAGTCTTAGCTAAGTTCTTAAATACTACATTGATCATCTTGTTATTATTCTCATAAGTATATAATATATTTCTTCATTTAATTTTGTTAATGTTTTAAGAATTGAGTGATCCTGGGCTCATTAAATTCTTCCATCGAGGTACTCATTTTGATTTTAAGCATGCTATATTGAAATATTATTTGGCCCTAATTTAATATCAAAAGTTTCCAATTCCAATATTGCATAATTAGGATTCAAGCTTGATCAAATGGATTTTTTGGTCATGCATCATTTGTCCCCTATTTTCATACATTAAAATATATATCATTTTAAAAAAATAGAGACTTAAAAATTCTTGGTACATAATTATACTTTTTTAAAAAAATGAAATCTATACTACTACTCCCAATATGTTAATATGTATCTCCCATTGGAGTCGTGAACCAAATGAATTCTCCTAAACCTAAATCATTGCACATTCTATGTAATAGGTGATATCAAAGTCTACAATTTGAGTTAGATCAATTGTTTAATATAATTTATGACTCGTGTGTTTTGATAAGTTTTGTTATCATCTAGCAAAGATGAAGAGTGAACCACATCCATACAAGCACCATATAAGTTAGTTCATCAAGCTCTATATCTTGAGCGATGATGGTGGATGTTGGCGGTGACCGGTTGTGTCTAGATCTTATTTGGGTCGACATCTCGTGAAGACAACAGAGTCAGATTGCTATGTATTAGAAACTTAGCAAAAAATTACAGAGATTATATTTTATAAAAAAAAAGAGGCCTTCACGCATCATATTGGTTTATTTGATTGAGGTCGGAATCATATTTGTTAATTTGATTGGGACTACATGCACATTTTCAATCAAATAATTTATCATTATATTGGTTATGTTGAATCACACTTGAGGCCTCACTAATATTAGAAACAACCTTTCTTAATTCATAGTAGATCAAATAATTAATCGTTATATTAGTTAGATTGAATTCTAATGAATTTTTATTCTTAACAGTGTCTTGGAAACTCATCTTTTACTTAACATGGAAAAGAGTTGGATTACAAAAGCCAAGTGGAGTCATGATTATGTAAATGGTGTAAACAATTTCATAGAGTTTCCAAGTCGAAGCCAGAATTTATTAGGAAAAATTTATTTCAGTCCAAGTCATGCATTAATCGGTACTTCTATTTTTATGAAAGATGTGAAAGACCATTTAATTTCCAAAGTATTTTTTCCTAGATATGTTGTATGGAATCGACATGGGGAAGAGCATTGTATTATAGGTGAATGTGCAATGAATGAAGCATATGGTTCACACCAAATTTAAAAGAAGGCAAAGCTCCTTCTGAGGATATAAGAACAGATGATATAGATGGATCATTAAGAGATATATTATGTCCAAATGATCCATTTCAAAATCCCACAATAGAGCAGAATGAGTTTAATACAAATGAACAAAATGATCATGGTGAGAAATTTACAAATTTAATGAAGGATGCAGGATGAGAGTTTTACCCATGATGTAAAACCTTCACAAATCTTTCTTTTATATTGCACTTATTTCATTTAAAGGGTTTACATTCTTGGATGAAAAGATTCTTTGATATGTTACTTGAGTTACTGGTCGATGCCTTTCCGAAAGGGTTGTTGTTGTCTAAATGTACATATAAAGTGAATAAGATAATGAAAGAATTTGATCTTGGATATACGAAGATAAATACATGTCCTAATGATTATATGTTATTTTGTAAAGATAGATCTGATCATAATATACGTCATATATGTGGAGCATCAAGATGGTCAACTATGATGAAGAATATTTCAGGAGGAAAAAAATCATATGAAGTAATCTTAAATTATTAGACATTTTCCATTAATACCAAGACTTCAAAGATTTTTAAAAACAAAGAAATCTACTGAAAAGATGATTTGGCATGCTAAACATATAAAGTAGATGGGTTGCTACGACATCTAGCTGATGGAGAAGCGTGGAAAGCCTTCAACTCTCACTACCCTACTTTTGCTTTGGATCCGCATAATGTTTCCCTTTGTTTGACTAGTGATGGGTTTAATTCATCCAAGAATATTATGGGTAGTACATATAGTATTTGGCCCATACTTATAGTTCCATATAATATGCCACCTTGGGTTGGATGATACATGATTCTTTTATCCTATCAACTATAATACATGGGGAGAAAAGTTTAAGAAATTCTATTGATATTTTACCTTCAACCTTTGATTAAAGCGTTATGTGAATTATGGCATGGAGTTCAATTTTATGATGCAGCAAGTGGGCAAACTTTCAACATGCGAGCTAAATTACTATGGATTATTAATGATTTCCCAGCATATAAAATGTTCTTTCGATAGATCATGAAAGGGAGATTTGCTTGTCCTTATTGTGTGCAAAATACATAATCCTTATGGTTAAACAAAGATAAGAAATTTTGTTACATGGGTCATCATCGTTGGCTTCCAAATAATCATATTTTATGATGCATAAAAAATTACTTTAATAACACAAAGGAAGTTTGAAGAGAACCCAGAAGGAGACCTAGCACTAAAGTCTATCACAGTTTCATAATATAGAATTTCTTATATGCTCCTTAAGTAAAGCTGGTTTTAAAAGAGGACGTACTGTACAAGGGGTTGATGGATGGAAGAAAAAAATAAATTATCTTTGACCTACCTTATTGAGAGTATAACTTATTACCACATAACTGGATGTTATGCATATTGAGAAAAACATTTGTGGCAATTTTATTAGAACTTTATTTAATCTGGAAATATCAAAAGATAACTTACAAGCAAGACAATATTTGGTTGACATTGGAATAAAAAGTGAATTGCATCAACTCTAGAGGATGGTAGTTACTCATTGTCACCAACTCCTTTCACAATGTCAAAGAATGACAGAGTGATGTTTTGTGAAGTTCTGAGGAATTTGAAATTTCCTAAAGGCTATGCATAAATCATATCAAGATGTGTCAATATTTTTTATTGCAAAATTATGGGTTTAAAAAGTCATGAATGTCATATTCAAATAGAAGACATTCTATCCATTGTGCTTCAGTCATGTGCTTCTTCAAATTGTGGTGGAGATATCACATTTCCTAAAGTTAATCTGTGCAAAGGTTATCATGCCCATCG
Organism: Dendrobium officinale; assembly: GCA_019514585.1. Taxonomy (NCBI): domain Eukaryota; kingdom Viridiplantae; phylum Streptophyta; class Magnoliopsida; order Asparagales; family Orchidaceae; genus Dendrobium; species Dendrobium officinale. The sequence continues at coordinate 6,731,663 of CM033696.1, read as the reverse complement.
AATTAGAGATGTTACAAAATAATATTGCTATGACTTTATGCAAGATCGAAAAAATATTCCTTCTATCATTCTCCACTATCATGATTCATCTTCTTATACACTTAGCAGAAGAAATTAAATTAGATGGTCCTGTTCAATACCACTGGATGTACCCATTTGAAAGGTAACATATAACTTATTATATCCATTTAGTCACACACATGATAAATATTTTAAAAGTTTATATCATTTGCTGTTCTTCTTCTTAATATTAAAAGATTATGTTGCCAATAAAGCACAACTCGAGGGATCCATTACGGTGGGAGTTATTGCTAAGGAGGGGATTTCATTTTGTTCCAAATATTTGGAGTGGTATAGCCAAAATATTAGAACAACTGCATTATCACTTGAAAAGGAAAGATGTATTTATGCTATGTAGTGGTGAAATTTTGTTAGGGAAGGTCTCTTTAGTTGTATTAGAAGAGAAATCATTAATCCAAGAACACAAATACGTGCTACGTCATGGTGATATTCTTATACCATTTAGAGAATGTTTCAAAGATGATGAGAAAAGAAAGAGGTTCAATCACACATATCTAACAACTTGGGATATTGGGAAACTTAATAACAAAAATTTTCATGAATGGTTGATAATAACTATTAGGTATAAACTTGATGTTCCCATTTAATATTTAATATTCCAATTTGTATAAAGTCTAATTTTTTTTTTAGGTTATGAGTGATGGTGGTCCATAAGTAATAGAGGAAATTAAGATCCTAGCCTAGGGGCCATATAAAATTGCACATACATATAAAGGCTTTTGTATTAATTTATTTACCTTTCATGTAAAATAAGAGATAAGAATATGAAAACTTAGAGTTATGGTATTTTTAATAGTACAAAAATTGAAAATTTTTGTTACTATAGAAAAATTAATGATATTATTGAGATAAATTATTCAGACAGTTTCAAAGTGATACTATTCAAATGTAATTGGGCAATCACAACTGGATTGGTGTAAAGCAAGATTATTTTGGTTACACTTAGGTGATTCTTTTACATCTTATTCACACTGGTGATAGATTAGAAGATGATCCATTTATTTTGTCATCACAAGTTGAACCAGTCTTCTAAATTCAAGATCCTAAAAATACAAATTAGAATTTCCTTATTCTTCTAAGGCCTAGAGATGTATATGATTCAAGTATTTCTTGTAGCAAATAAATGTAAGTGGGGACAAATGTTAATAACATAAAGACTAAATTATTCATATAGTGCTCTTCATATATTATTATTTCATGCTTTATATATATTGCTATACATATGTTATTATTTATTAATACTAAACATTTTTGTTTTTGTTTTTCTTGTAGGAAATGACAGGAGGCAGTCTTTTAAGAAGAGCAAAAAAGCAATATACAGAGGTGGATCAAGTAGAGGAGGATCTAGTAGAGGAGAAAGTAGTAGAGAGTCTGTAACCCCTTTTACTCTAGTCCAACCAGATTCACAGGAAGACATTGACTGTAGTAGGACCCAACAAACTCTATGACATTCATTTTATGGCCAAGCTCTTGCCCTAGAAGAAAGGATATGACATATATGTATGCTTTTCTATTATTTCAAAATTGTCATGTTATTCATGCTTATTTTATTTAGTTTGATTTGTGAAGATGAACAAGGACATCTTATAAGACGTAGGAGAATATAATGTGTGCCGATATAAAGAATATGCCACTAGGAACACGAATTCACATATAGATAAATTAGAAGAACATCCCCTATAACACCCTGTGTCTATTTTGTTAGGTTCGTATCTTGGTGTTTTTACAAGAGATCCTACTTTTGCTCCAACATCTTTCCCTGATTGAAGAAATAAGGGAATGGAGCCTTTCAAGAAGAAGATGTTGGTTGAAGTTGAGGTATGTAGAATACATGATAAATTTAATTTTTTTAGTTATGTATCATTTGATAAACTCTAATTTGAACACTGTCGTTGCCAGGTCTCAAGTCTTGGATGAGAAAAGTGGAGGGTTGCATTAGGTAGTCAATAGTAAGCAAAAAACTTGTTGAATAATCATAACATGGATCCTTTAAAAAATGTGCTAATGCTAAGGCATCCCCTAAAAGCGATGTGTTGTACGACCTGAATACAGTGACAAGTGTGCAAGTGCCACTGCATCTGTGCCCGGGTGCAGTGTTAAATTGGCAAGGGTTCTCACATCAAGGATAGATATGGGCAAAGAAGCTAGTCCATAAAACTAAAATTAGGATATGAACTTTGAATATAGGCTCCCTTATAGAAAAGTTAATGGAATTAATATATATTATTATAAATAGGAAGATAAATATTCTGTGCATTCATGAAACTAAATGAGATGGAGAGAAGGCTAAGGAGATTGATAGTTTAGGATATAAAATTTTGTAATCGAGTAGGAGTCATACTAGAAATGGTGTATGTGTGATTTTAGATAAGAGTTTGAAGCCCCCATTTGATCCTGACCCAAAGCCTTCTAAAGGCTGGGGCTCGCCAGCTTCTGGCTCACGAGCCCTCTGGGAGAATGTCTCCCTCCATCTAACGCTCATTCGAGGCTCCTCCCAGTCAATCCCACTTGTCCAAGCTCACAGGAGCTGGCTGAATAAGGCAATTCATCCCAACAGCTGCCATTAGATCCCAAGCTTTCGAAATCACTCCCCAGAGCATCCTCATCCCTCCTGTTTCATTTCCTAACTTCCCAGACCATCCCGTTGATCTGTTCTAGCGAACTTCGGTGAAACCTTTTGGCACCGTGCTTGAAGTCATACCTTAGGACATCCTTCGGTCCTGGTGACTCTCCTTTATCCCCTGAAGCTTCTTGATAGAGAAGCTCGTCCGTTGAGGCCTTCTCTGTGGTAATATCGCGATCCCAAGCTCCCTAGATAGGTAGTCCAGTCAAGTGTAAAGGAAACCTTCACCCCAGCTGATCTCCACCATTGGATTGAAGGTTTCTACCCCCCTGATCCTCCCTGTAAAATTTCATCGAAGTTCACCGGTGGGATCACTCGGATTACGCTGAAAAATCCTTACGGCTTCGAGTTTGTACGGGAGGTGGAAGATGTAATCCTAACTGTTGATTCTAATCAATGATACGGATTAGATCCCACGTATATGGAGGCCATTTGATCGTGTACGTTCGATCACCCATCCGATGGCTACGGTTAATTCGATTGTTATCTAGTCAGCCGCCAATGATTGCTCTGCCAATCATGATGCTCCACGTGTAAAGCGCCAACTGTCTGGGTAATTAATTTATTTAATTTTACAAAAAATCAAGGAGAACTTCAAAATTTGATATTTCCCTACACACTTGACCAAATTAGGTGTTCTTAGGCTCATTGGAAAGATCTCAGGGAGATCTATAAAAGCCCTATGATTCTAGGCTCTAATTGCATCTATATTAAGTTTAATTTCAATATTAGTATTTTATTAATTATTGCATTTATTACTTAAAATGAATTCACCAGGGCCTGGAATTTGTGAGAATAAATTTAGGCATGTCCCTGACATGTTCAAATTTTGTCTCCCCTGTTTGAAGTGTCCAAGGGCATTATCACCTCAAATCCAAATTGGAATCATGATATATCTAATGAGGTTTAGAATTTGATTGTGAATGTGGTGATGATGTGTAGTATAAGGAGTTTAGGCCAAAAATTTTGCCCCAATCCAACCCTAGGATAGCTCCCTAGGATTTTTCTAAGGTGAATTAGGAATCACCTTAGGTGGCTTAGTTAGCCACCTTAGAAAACTCCATTTAGGCACAATTTTGGTGTGTTTAGGCCCTGAGATCAGGTGATCTCATGGTCAAAATCTCATCAGATTTGGTGCCCATTTGGTCCACTAATTAGGAGCTAAAAAAAATTCCCTCTCTAGAATTGGCCTAAAGCCTAATTAATTCACCAAAAGTTCTTACTAATCCCTAAAAATTGCATAAAACACCCCTATTGACCCTAATTAATTCCTAAATCTGTAAAAATTTGAATTCTTTTAATTTGACATTAAAATCCACTTTAATTTAATTTTAATCAAAATTAATATTTAATCCATTTTAATTAATTAAAAATTATTAAAAATTCTAACAAATCTTCAAACACTTGTTAATCTCTCCTTAGATCATTTCTAATCTTTAGAGTTGATTTCAAGAAGTTTAGGATTCATTTGGGTTTAAACCACTAAAAAGGTTTCCAAATTAAGGTAGTTAGATAATTCCAATAAATATCCAAATTTCTTAAATTCATAACTAATTGTAGACAATTCCAAATCAATCAAACTCAGTAGCTAATGACTCTAATTAAAATTTAGTATTTTTTAAAAATTTCAAAACCCCAAAATCTGGTCAAAGTAAAAAAATCAACATTTTGGTCAACCTTAGGTTAAAAAAAACGAGTCAAAACTTCTAAAAATCATAACTTTTCATAAAAAAAAATTTCGATTTGAGTGTGCCACTTGTCTAACAACTCATAATAAGGTCTAGTATTTACTAAAAATTTTAAAGCTTTAAATTTCTTTCTAATTCTAAAAATCAACTTTTGATTCCTCAGTTAACATATTTAGATAATTTTCTAAAACCCGATAATTCTTTAAAATTCCAGAATTTCATGAGTTGGTTAATAAAATGTTAAACCAATCTCTTAAAATCAATAATTAATTCTCTTTAATATTAATCTATTCTTTTAATTCCAACTAATCTAAATTAACTTAATCAACCCCGCTTACTACTAGGTAACCAGGCCTACGAGGCTATTAGCTTAGCCCCAAGGAAGGTGAAATAAACTTCACGGCCTCAGTATGAAATAAAGGTAGTAATTAATTAATCCTTAAATATATTTAAATAAAATTCTTAATATGATAATATTTAAACTTTAACTTAAATCCCTCTTTTAGTCTTAACAAACTCAAATACCAGACAACTCTAACTAATCACCCAACTTAGGGTCTACACCAGGCATGAAAGTTCGTTCGGGATGTTAAGCCCTATGAACTTAGTCCCAAGCTAATTAAAGAGAGAGGTGAATTGGAAAAACTTTAAAACCAAAACACAATCCAAATCACCGCAATCAAAGTGCGGAAATTAAAACGCAGAAATAGTAAAAAGAAAGAACACACCGGATTTATAGTGGTTCGGTCAAACCTCGACTTACATCCACTCCTTGGAGGCACCCCCCAAGTATTGTACTAACACAAGTGTCTCTCCTTTAGCCCCCACGGCTAGGCGGAGAAGCCCTTACAAAATCACTTCCACCTTCCCCAGTGCGGCGGAGTCGCCGGGTCCTTTGACACCAAAGAGACTTCTTCTTTGGTGAACTTACCTCGAGACAAGCCTTGAATCCGATGGTACTAAGGTGCGAGTTCGCCGGAGCAACCGTATGGAACCCCCTCCACACTCCCTTGAGTCCCCCCTCACAGGATCTTCTCCCTCTCTCAAACTCCACCCTTTCCTCTCTCTCTTTCAAGCTCTCTCTTCTAGTTTCCCCCTACAAGAACAAAGCTACAATGGCTGCCAAAGATACTTACAAAGTGCCTTGCCATAGCTTAAATAGAGGCTCTCAAAACGAGCTCATTAATGCAAGTTGCCGACATTATCGTCCAGGACGATAGATATATCGTCCTGCCGATCAGTACAAATTAAGCTCATTAGCCCGGGACGATATGGGACGATCAGAAGAAAATTGGTTACATCGTCCTGGCCGATCTTACGATCGTCCTGGCCGATTAGTTTAAAACCGATTTCAATCATCCTGATCATCGCCCTGTTTTTGAGCTGGCCGATATAGATCGTCCAGGCCATCGTCCTGGCCGATCATGCGATCGTCCCGGACGATGTGATCGTATCAATCAACCATTAATGCTTTCCAAAGATACCAGATCAATTTAGGCATGATTGAGTTAGATCGTCCTGAACGATAATAATATCGTCCGGGCCGATTTCCTAAAACAAAGACTTCCTAAATTGATTATGGCGGTTGATTCTTTCTGAATTGAGATTATCGTCCTGGCCGATACAAGTATCGTCCAGGCCGATCTGTTGACGGCTGCCTTAATGAGGATGCCCTGATTAGGGTTTCTATTTTTAGACCGATCGGCCAGGTCGATAGGACGATCGTCCAGGCCGATGTTACCAAAAACAGAAATCCTAAAGGGAACAACATGAAAACTTCTATGTTACATAACAATAGGTCCCACACCCAATACAATTGACTCAAGAAAGAAAAAGATTACAAACCTAGTCTACCCAATCTTGAGCTGGTTCTGAATTGCAGTCTTGATTGTGTGGTCCTGAAATGTTAGTACATAAGGCAATCGTATAGAAAAGGAAATGTTTGCTATCATCAAAATCATGAACCATAGATCCGCAACAATCTCCCCCTTTTTGATGATGGCAAACAATTTGAATTTTCAAAAAGACTATTTTCTCTTAATCTCCCCCTCACTTGAATAATACAAAAAAATAGGGAGATCAATATATTTTTGTTATTTTACAATTTTTGAAAAGAAAATAAATGATACAAGTACGTTCTCCCCCTTTGATATTATCAAAAAGAGAGAAGGCATAGTAAAGAAAAAAAAAATTCCCTACTCTAGAGAAAAAAAATTCATAAAATGAGAAAGTTACCCCTTAATTTTAAAAACTCAGTAGAATTGGATTGACAACGCATAGCCCAGAAAAGGTTAGAAATTCAGATTTAGAAAATCCAAACTCAAGTTTCTTTAAAAAGGCTCAAAAACTTTTTAATTCAATATCCAAATCATAAAATAAATTTGGGAAAGAAACAATCATTTTTCAAAAACTCCTTCCATAAAATATATCTAATAGAAAATCAATGCACGAATTTTTGAATCAGGAATCAAGATTTTCAAAACCAAGTATCGAAGTACCAAGGATTTTCTTAAGCTTTTAAGACAAAACAAAAAAGGTAGTCATTAAATTTTGGGCTCATTTTATGCCTCTTGACAATTTGATTGGCGCACTGCGCATCTTTTGATACACTTTGTGTATTCAACATTTTCAAATTGGCGTCTTTGCACATCTTTTATTTTTGGCATCTTTGGCCAATTTTTTTTTCTTATGCTACCTTTCTTAAATCTTAAAAATAAAAGTAAGCCCATCTTAGTGATAGAACGATTCTCTTGATTAAGAAGATTATGAGTTAGATTCAATAATTTGCAAAAGATTTTTATGCGATAAGTAAGATGTAGGGAGAGAAAAAAAAATTTGTTTTAAAAACCAATTTAAAATATGAAAAAGATTTTAAATCAAAAGTAAAAATAACCTCTTTTAGGAAATAGAGATTTGGGAAAAAAATCATGAGTTTCCTTCCTTTAACTAGTTTTAGAGAAGTCAAACTCAACTTTACCAAAGATTTCCAAAAAAATAGGAAGTAAAATTTTTCATTTTTAGAAACGTGAGTGTGTGTGTTTGATAAATGAAAGAGGAGAGAAAAAGAAAAAAACGAGACAAAATAAAACAAAGAAAAAGAAAGCAAAAGAAAAACAAGAAAAGAAAAAATATGAAAGGGCTTATTTAACCATTATCACTTTCTTGGTCTGATGCTTCTGAGACCAGATCTGCCCATAAAATTTTTTGTTTTTCATTATTTTTCCATTTTGTAATTTGCTTCGCCTGGCCCTTTTCTTTTGTAGGAAGAATCATTGAATTAGGGCATTCTTTTTTCATATGTCCAGGCTTCCTACATCGAAAGCAAATAACGTCAGAAGAAATATGGACATCCTTACCATTTTTACCTTTTTTCAACTTTTGCTTGTGCTTTGGTGAGTGTTGTAATTTGCATGACAAGTCATTGGTATGGTCACCAACTAAACTTCCTTTTTCCATTTCTTCGGCTTTTAGAACGATCGTTTCACCTGCATCCAAAAGTCTTTGACTCAATCCTTGCTCGTAGGCAATGAGTGAGCCAATCAAATTATCAATAGAATATACATTCAAATCTTTAGATTCACAAATAGCAACAACTTTAGCATCAAATTTATCCAGTAAACATCGAAGAATTTTGTTAACTTTTTCAAAATTTGAAAATTCTTTTCCTAAGGCATGCAATAATGTAGTAATTTGAATAAACCTTGTATACATGTCTAAAATCGTTTCAAAAGGTTTCATGGAAAATAATTCAAAATCATGCATTAAGAAATTCAACTTTGATTGCTTGATTTCACTAGATCCTTCATATACGGTGTGCAATTTATCCCAAATTTCCTTACCAGAAGTGCACGTGGATACCAACATAAAATCATTCGAATTTAAGGCACAGAAAAAGCAATTTAAGGCCTTTGCATTCAATTGAGCATCTATTCGTTCTTCCTTACTCCATTGATTAAAAGGAATATCAGTTTTAACTCCATTAACAATTCGAGATGGTGATGAATAGCCGGTTAAAATCATATGCCACATGCAAAAATCAATCGATTGCAAGAAAATAGACATGCGAGTCTTCCAAAAATCAAATGACATATTTTCAAATAATGGTGGTCTAGTGATTGAATATCCTTCCGCAATATTACAATTTGAAAAATTAGCCATGGATCGAAATTCAAAAGCTTTTAAAAACTTATTTTATGAAAACTGCTCTGATACCACTTGAAAGTTCGTTCGGGATGTTAAGCCCTATGAACTTAGTCCCAAGCAAATTAAAGAGAGAGGTGAATTGGAAAAACTTTAAAACCAAAACACAATCCAAATCACCACAATCAAAGTGCGGAAATTAAAACGCAGAAATAGTAAAAAGAAAGAACACACCGGATTTATAGTGGTTCGGTCAAACCTCGACCTACATCCACTCCTTGGAGGCACCCCCCAAGTATTGCACTAACACAAGTGTCTCTCCTTTAACCCCCACGGCTAGGCGGAGAAGCCCTTACAAAATCACTTCCACCTTCCCCGGTGCGGCGGAGTCGCCGGGTCCTTTGACACCAAAGAGACTTCTTCTTTGGTGAACTTACCTCGAGACAAGCCTTGAATCCGATGGTACTAAGGTGCGAGTTCGCCGGAGCAACCGTATGGAACCCCCTCCACACTCCCTTGAGTCCCCCCTCACAGGATCTTCTCCCTCTCTCAAACTCCACCATTTCCTCTCTCTCTTTCAAGCTCTCTCTTCTAGTTTCCCCCCACAAGAACGAAGCTACAATGGCTGCCAAAGACACTTACAAAGTGCCTTGCCATAGCTTAAATAGAGGCTCTCAAAACGAGCTCATTAATGCAAGTTGCCGACATTATCGTCCAGGACGATAGATATATCGTCCTGGCCGATCAGTACAAATTAAGCTCATTAGCCCGGGACGATATGGGACGATCAGAAGAAAATTGGTTACATCGTCCTGGCCGATCTTACGATCGTCCTGGCCGATTAGTTTAAAACCGATTTCAATCATCCTGATCATCGCCCTATTTTTGAGCTGGCCGATATAGATCGTCCAGGCCATCGTCCTGGCCGATCATGCGATCGTCCCGGACGATGTGATCGTATCAATCAACCATTAATGCTTTCCAAAGATACCATATCAATTTAGGCATGATTGAGTTAGATCGTCCTGGACGATAATAATATCGTCCGGGCCGATTTCCTAAAACAAAGACTTCCTAAATTGATTATGGCGGTTGATTCTTTCTGAATTGAGATTATCGTCCTGGCCGATACAAGTATCGTCCAGGCCGATCTGTTGACGGCTGCCTTAATGAGGATGCCCTGATTAGGGTTTCTATTTTTAGACCGATCGGCCAGGTCGATAGGACGATCATCCAGGCCGATGTTACCAAAAACAGAAATCCTAAAGGGAACAACATGAAAACTTTTATGTTACATAACAATAGGTCCCACACCCAATACAATTGACTCAAGAAAGAAAAAGATTACAAACCTAGTCTACCCAATCTTGAGCTGGTTCTGAATTGCAGTCTTGATTGTGTGGTCCTGAAATGTTAGTACATAAGGCAATCGTATAGAAAAGGAAATGTTTGCTATCATCAAAATCATGAACCATAGATCCGCAACAAGGCACACGACCCTTTACACACACTTTAGATGACTTGCTAGGACAACCAACTCTAGATCTAGGTTAGGCCGATGTTTACTTTTCTGCTGTGTGCCAGATTTTTCATGATTTTACTACATGTTGTGGACGATTATACTTGTTGTGTTTACTTAATTTTTCTGCACTCTATGGATGATTGATTTGTTTGGCAACTAGATTACCCTTAGGATAGGAACGATCTGAATGTTCACATAGTTTTTTGCAGGTGGTCATGCTCATGCAGGGCAATAAAAAAATGGGTCTAAATAAATTTAATTATAAATAAGCTTGCATATGTGCTTCTGCTACTAATCCCCCAAATAAAAAAGGAGCATGGGTAGTATGTTTATTTACTTTTCTACACATATATAACTTCTTGGGAATATAATTTTGATTTATTAACTGCTTATGATAACCCTGCAGGAGAGTCTAGAATTTTTCATTTCCATATAAATGTAATTTGTGTAAATATAAAGTGTTATGAAAGTGGAGCTTTGAATTGGGATATATAGGTCTAAAGCTTAGACTCCAAAGAGAAAAGGACACCCCTTAGGGGAATAGCCCTTTTCTATTTGGAGATCTAAATTTGGATCACTTCTTCCCTACCCAAAAAGGAAAGAGTGGCCTTCCCCTCAAAGGAAGTGCCCTCTTATCCATTTGGATAGCCTACTACGAAGAATCCAAGGAGCTTGAAAGAAAGGAGCCCGAAGGAGAACAATATTGAAGAATTGAAGACAAAAGTATCTCATTCAAAACCACTTGCGTTTCTACTAGATTTAGAATCCGGATTGTTATCAATGGTGCCCAGCCACTTTATTTTTTACAAGACCCTGGTTTGTAATAAGCAAGGCAACTTTGCCTATGGATATTTATTAATTAATTCATTTATATTTAATGTGTTGAGATGATTGCGTATAGAATAACCTACTTTTTCTAATTTTTTGATGTTTTTGTGCCGCTTTACATGAGACTAATAAGGGTAAGAAAATTTTTATACTCATAATTTTAAAGTTTTAAAATTTAGTGAGTCTAAATAACATAGAAATATAACGAATCTTAGGAATTAGCTGAGGATTGACCCCAAGGTCGCATGCATATTTCTGCAGTCCTCTCCTTACTTTAGACCCTTCCCCTCCTGTGGGTAGAGCCCGGATAGTCTGACCTATGAGGATGATGTGTCGGACCTGGGCCCCAGTCTTCTAAAAAAATTATTTTTTAAGTATGTTTTTAAAATTTCATGCATATTTGATTTGAAGTTCTCAACTAGCATGCATTGCATTAGAAATATATTTAAAGGAGTCAAAAATTTTAATTCCATTAGTCTTTAGCATTTTGCACCCAACATAAGTCAAATGGGCCAATTAAAAAAAATCTCTAGATGTCGGTCCTAGCTCTACAAAAACTATAAATAAAACAACCCTACCACTTTTTCATAAAAGATCAGACTCATGTATTTTAAATCGATTAGGTGGTTAGCTGGCTCCCCAATCAAAGCTGAGATAAGTCTAGCTTCTGCACTGTATTAATTTGGTTCGAATGATTATGATCCAGTGTCCAAAATTATATTTAGGATTCAGGACAGATCTTTGATTATAAGACCTCAAACTTTAGGAATATAATCCTAAATTTCTAATAAAATATTCAACTTAATTAAATCTTCTTTCAAACCAAAATATAAAACCCAACACTTAGATTAAGTTGGTATACTTCCGGATGGTTCTGGAATCTCAAAGTTTTCCCCTACTTTTTTTTCCTAGATTCCGTTAATAACTGCTCAACCTTGCTCCAATCTCTATTGAGACTCCAAAATTCACCTCCTTTTTTATATCCCTCATAGAAAATCCAATTAAATTTTATCACTATTTTAATCGAGAGATTTCATAGGGGACTTTGTCTCCCTACGATATAATTAACTAGATGGGCTTGTGCTCGTATGAGATTTAGAACCACATACTCACCTGATTTTAAAATTGATTTTTTCAAAATTTTTATTAGATTCATTTGGGAAAGATCAAAAGATGATCATAATTATCACATTCAAAGAATTATCATTGAATGATATTTTCTCCCTTTGGGGAGATATATCTTTCTTTGATAAGGCTTCGGATGTGAACTTAATGATCACACTTCCTGACTATTATAGCTGGATAATTAGTTGAACTTCATTTTGACTCTTCAGGGCCATATGAAGTTCTCTTAGAATCTGGCTACAATACTCAAGATGGAATTTATAATTCTAAATCTGAATACCATTATAAAATTTTATTTTCACCTTTCGAGGTGATATACTTTTTCTAATGAGACAATTCAATTTTCGAACTCAATTTTAAGTCCCAAAGAAAACCAACTTCTTTAAAAACCTGTTTTCAAAATTCCACTAACTGAAGTCGAGAGAATCTACCAATGATGTAAGACTAATCCGAGGTTGTATATCAGAGCACTTTGCTTGATGATGTTAACCTGTATGAAAGAGATCAAGAGAATCCACCAAGGATGTAAGTTCTATTTGAGGTTGTATGTCAAAGTACTTTGCTCGTTGATGTTAACCTATGTGGAAGAAGCCAAGAGAATCTGGGAAGGATGTAAGACCTATCCAAAGTTGTATGTAAGAGCCCTGATCGATGGTATTAACCTGTGTGGAAGAGGTCAAGAGAATCCACCAATGATGTAAGACCTATCCTAAGTTGTATGTCAGGGCACTTTGCTCGATGACATTAACCTGTATGGAAGAGATCGAGAAAATCCACCAATGGTATAAGACCTATCCGAGATTGTAAGTTAGAGCACTTTGCTCGATGGCATTAACCTATGTGGAGGAGTTCGAAAGAATTCACCAAGGATGTAAGACCTATCTGAGATTATAAGTCAGAGCACTTTACTCGATGATGTTAACCTGTATGGAAAAAGTCGAGAGAATCCACCAAAGATATAAGACCTATCTGAGGTTGTATGTCAAAACACTTTACCCGATGATGTTAACCTATGTGGAAGAGATCGAGAGGATAAACCAAGGATGTAAGACCTATCTGAGGTTATATGTCATAGCACTTTACTCGATGACATTAACCTGTGTGGAACTGATCGAGAGAATCCATCAAGGATTTAAGACCTATTCGAGGTTGTATGTCAGAGCACTTTGCTCGATGACATTAACATGTGTGGAAGAGGCCGAGAGAATTCACCGAGAATATAAGAACTATTTGAGGTTGTATGTCAGAGTGCTTTGCTTGATGATATTAACCTATGTGGAAGAGGTCAAGAGAATCCACCAATGATATAAGACCTATTCGAGGTTGTATGTCAGAGCACTTTTCTCTATGACGTTAACATGTGTGGAAGAGGTCGTGAGAATCCACCAAGGATGTAAGACCTATTCGATGTTGTATGTCAGTATACTTTTCTCAATGAAATTAACTGTGTGGAAGAGGTTGAGAGAATCTGAAAAGGATGTAAGACCTATCTGAGGTTGTATGTCAGAGCCCTGCTCGATGACGTTAACCTATTTCGAAAAGGTCGAGAGAATCCACCAAGAATGTAAGACCTATCCGAGGTTGTATGTCAGAGTACTTTACTCAATAATGTTAGCCTATATGGAAGATATCGATAGAATCCACCAAAGAAGTAAGACCTATCTGAGGTTGTATGTTAGAGCACTTTGCTCAATGATGTTAATCTGTGTGAAAGAGCTCGAAAGAATCTACCAAGGATGTAAATCCTATCCAAGGATGTATGTCAGAGTACTTTACTCGATAATATTAACCTGTATGGAAGAGGTCAAAAGAATCCACCAAGGATGTAAGATCTATCCGAGGTTGTATGTCAGAGCACTGCTCAATGACATTAACTTATGTGTAAGAGGTCAAGAGAATCCACCAAGGATGTAAGACATATCCGAGATTGTATTTTAAAGAACTTTGCTTGTTGACGTTAACCTGTGTGGAAGAGGTCGAGAGAATCTACCAAGGATGTAAGAACTATCCGAGGTTGTATATCAGAGCACTTTGGTCGATGATGTTAACCTTGTGGAAGAGGTCGAGAGAATCCACCAATGATGTAAGACCTATCCGAGATTTTATGTCAGAGCACTTTGCTTGATGATGTTAACCTGTGTGGAAGAGGTGGAGAGAATCCACCAAGGATGTAAGACCTATTGAGGTTGTATGTCAAAGCACTTTGCTCGATGACGTTAACCTGTGTGGAAGAGGTCGAGACAATCCATCAAGAATGTAAGTCCTATCCGAGGTTGTATGCCAGAGCACTTTACTTGTTGACATTAACATGTGTGGAAGAGGTCAAGAGAATCAACCAAGGATGTAAGACCTATCCAAGGTTGTATGTTATAGCACATTACTCGATGATGTTATCCTGTATGGAAGAGGTCGAGATAATCCATCAAGGATGTAAGACCTATCCGAGGTTGTATGTCAGAGCACTTTGCTCGATGACGTTAACCTGTGTGGAAGGACGAATCGAATCCCCCTGGGACCAATTTTGCCTTGATTGGGAGGGGGCGAACACCGCGTATATCCCGAATCAAAGGTAAAGAATGGTATATCTTTAGACCATTACTACCTTTTTGAGGTCAAGATTAAGTCCTTTCCCAAGGAGTAGAAGTCCAGATATGGACTGTATAAAGCTTGTAACTGATTGGAAGTATCCTTGTTATTTTTTGGATTTTTCTAAAATATCATCTTGATATTGAAGCATTGGAGGATCTTTTTGACCATGGATGGAGTCAAAGTTACCCCCAGTCCGCATCTATTTCTTATGAAATTTATATAGCAATGAGTGATATCCAAAAGTTGTCTTGAATGACCTTGTGATATTGAAACAAAATTTGCCCCCCAGTTGGGAACCACATTCCCACAGACGGTGCCAAACTGTTTCATTCTGGAATATTCACGGAAGTAGAGAAATATAAAGTTTAACATCTTAGCTTTGTATGAAAATTTGGCACGCAATCAGATAAGAGAGATGGTGCGTCATTAGCTGAGTCACCAATTTTTTTTCATGAAAAACCCTTAGAAAAAGGGGAAAAAATCACGGGTCCTGGCCCAGTATAAATGAATCCACTAGTATTGTAGTTGATTACAAATGAGGTCCTTCCTCGGGGGAAGACCTTAGCTTGATGTTTATATTATAGAGTACATTACATAGTGAGAATTCAAAGCATCAATGTTGATGTGCTAGTTTGGTTTGAAGGACTGTAGTTGGTGTGCGACATAAATCAGAAGGACAGTATTCGACAGGCAACGAAGGTCGAAAGGACTATAGTTGGCGGGTGACGTAAGTTAGAAGGACTATAGTTGTCCAACAACGTAAGTCTGAAGGACCGTAGTCGGTGGATGATGGAGGTCGGAAGGACTGTAGTCAGCGGGCGACGTAAGTCTGAAGGACCGTAGTTGGCAAATGATGGAGGTCGGAAGGACTGTAGATGGAGGTCAGAAAGACGGCGTTTGGTAGAAGTCCATCAATAGGCAGAAATCCAACATCGGATAGATGTCTGGTGAAAGTCTGACAATTGGCAGAAGTCCAGTGTCAGGTAGAAATTTGGTGAAGAGCTGAGATCCGACGTCGGATAGAAGTCGGACGTTAGTTGGTGGCTGAGGAGAACTCCGACGTTAGATGATATTCGGGGAGAACTCCAATGTTACTTTGGTTCTAGTGAAATTCTGACATTACTTGGAAGTCGGGCAGAATTTCCACGTTACTTTGAGGTCGGGCAGAATTCCAGCGTCGAGCAGAACTCCGGCGTTGTTCAGAAGTTCGACAATATTCCGGCGTCGGGAAGAACTCTGGTGGTGGTCAAGGAGGAGTTATTCCCTCCTATCCTACTCTTCTCCTTCTCTTCTTCTTCTTTCTTCTTTCTTCTTGCTTCTTGCTTGGGTCCCCTCTCAAGAGAAATGAGGAGTCTATTTATAGATTTTTTGGAGTGGCATGGTCCGTGAATAGATGAGAGATCAGGGGTAAATATGGAGTGGTTCGGAAGAACGGCCGATATAGAATCCCTCAATCGTGGGCCGTTTATTAGTAGTTTGAAGGTCTTAATGTCTTTGGAATTCGGCGATCTTCGGATCGTTGGATTCGTCTTGTCAATCCGCTCGATTCGACCATAAGCTCGTCAAGTTCGGAGACCGTTTCAAAACTCAAATTGTGATTTGAACTTTCCAACAGCACTTCAGGTCGTTGATTTTGACTCATTTGGGTTCGGATTGAGTCAAATTTGATGCCGTTGGATTCGTTTTTCCGAGATGCTCAGTTTGACTATAAGTTTGCTGGAATTGGAGTTCAGGCGATCCCAAATTTAATTTTTGAAGTTTCAAGCTTGATTTTGCCTCGAGATTCGTGCCTGATCAAGAAAATTTATTGATGATACATCAAACCTAAGACTTGTTTTATGCTTCTGAGATTAATATAATGGCTATTGTAAGTTATCTTCTATAGTAAAGGACTCAAATCTAATTGATATGTTATAAAGAGTCTTTGTCTTCCAAGATATGATCATTTAAGGAGAGCATAATAAGGTTTCTTCATTCCAAAACCTTTATTAAATGTGAAAATTCATAATAATTTGAATGATGATTTTATTTATATTTGAAGTTTAGGTATGTCATAATCGATATTTATTTGATTTACTATTTGAAAGAGTCTATTATGATTGGCGCTTGTCCATGGTTGTTCATACATATCAATTATATTAGTTGCTGATATATATGAATATCATTCCAATACTTTTTTTTTTTTAGGTTATGGGCTTTGGTGGTGTAACCACCAGAACATAGCAACATTGTGGCGGTTAAAATCGTCATAATTCAGCAGTCATTTTTTTAATGAATTTTGCTGTTGTTTATGAGATGTAAATCTATAGTTTTGCATCAGTTTTAACCGCTGCTACCTCAAGCACTTTGCCGAATTTACCCCGTCGATTCTTAAACTGCTGTGAAATGTCTTTGCAACATATGAAAACTACAGCGTACAAGTAGCAGTTTTGAAATCGCTGCAAGGAATTATGTGGCGGTTATAACTGCCGCAAAACTCAAAAATAGTGCTGCAATAACCGTATTTTTTGGTAGTGAAATTTATAAATTTAATATTTAAAATCGTAAGATGAATAAGTACTATTAAAAATTAGAAATGAGTAGATTAAAATTTGAAATCATAGCAAACCTGAAGATAAAATTTGTAATCTCATCAAGTCCAAATAATAAAACTATTAAGATTGTTTGATACTGCTAAAGCAGATGCTGATATTCAAAATCATTAATTATGCACTTAAAAAAAAAAAGCGAAAAAGAACAACAAACAGTTCTTAAAATGAAAATTAAATGAAAAATATATGTATAAAATAAGATGAGTGTACATTCAAAAACTTGTATCAATGAAAACTTAAGATTTGAAATACAATCTTATATAAAAATTATAAAAGAAATGATGAGAAAGTCAATACAACACATGATGAACTAATGAAAGAACAATTTTAATTAGAACCATATCCAATTATAAAACTATAGTATTCACTTCAACATTAAAAACTTATTGATTAAATCTATAAACTATAATTTATGTACAAAATAAAAATGATTGATTAAGTTTAATTATTGATATTTTTCTAAATTAGAAGTATAACATTGGTTCATTATTATTATTATTATTTCATGTTAAACTTTGAGTTTAAATGAAATATGAGGCAATGGAACTAATATATTTTTTTAAAATTCTACGATAATTTTTTTTACATGTTTCTGGTCAAATAAAAAAAGGAGAAGCGATGGAACCTTTCCGAGCTTTCTGCAACCTTCGATTTGAAAGTATGCATCAGCATATCACCCATTTTTGTACTACAAGCAAAATCGATGGGCTTCAAACAAATCAGAGGGCCCATCTTGAAGCCTATTCAGTCCATACCAATTCCTGCTCAACATCTCAGGTTCACCTAGAAATATTTTTCAACTAGTTTATATTATATATTTTATAGTTTTTGTATCCACAAAAAAATGATATTGTATTATATATATTATATATATATATATATAAAAATGATATTCCTGTTCAACTAGTTTATATTATATTATATATATATCTCAATAATGTTATTTTTGTGAATGGTCAACTCACATTAAAGCATCTTTTGGGATAATTTTCTCATTATTTTTTAAAATATATTTTTTTTTTATAAAAATTTTTTGAATTAAAATTTTTTATTTTAGAGAATTATTTTAAAAAGCAATAAAAAATAGTCTCAAATGAAGCCTAAGCCAACCTCTACGTGCTTTCACTTCGGGCTGAAAATATCTTCATTGCCTCATCATAGCATGAATAGCTTGCGTAAGTGAAGTATGATATTATAGGAAATTTCAAACTTTCTCTTATTTTACAATGAAAGGTTATCTTCTTGCAACTTTGGTTCGAAGATGGTAGTCCGACTACACTAATGTTTCATTTGTGACAACTTTCTTACTGTTTTTAAAGCGTTTTTTTTAATACCAAAATTTTTAAACTAATAATTTTTGAACTAAAAAATTATTTTTAAAAGCAGATATGTCTCAAATGATGACCGACTGGATAAGCAAATATTATTAAAAATAAATAGATAACTTAAAAGCACTTAATCTTAAAATTTTATAAAAATTATTATACAAATCAAGAAATGTCATAATCATGGAATAATCATTTTATTTATTTTTAACTATAAATTTGCAAAATTCAACTATAAATTTCCATTCTATTATATGCATGAGTGATATCATTTGGTGAAGTCATAATATGTCAAATTGCGCCACCTGATTGGAATTGAGACCACATAATTTGGCTGAGCTGTCAAATAATTATTTATTTGACACTTAATGTGAAATATTTGCATTTAGCACACCTAAAATACTATAATTTATGATGCCCTTATACCATAGTCCTTTTCCATCAAATTCAAATCAATTATTGCAAAATGTTGAAATTTTATAATTAATTCCATCTTATGTTTCGATATTGCATGCAAATTTATTTGTTTTTTTTTTTAATTGAGATTTTGGCATCAAACTGAATCATAGTTCATTTTCAACCACTAATACTATAATTTTCTTTTTAAATATAAATATATTACAACTATTTTTGTAAGAGGAAAACAAACTTAAGTAAATAACAGTATTTATTTTTTTATTCTAATAATAGAAATCTTAAATTTAATACACTCCATGCGTAAAATATTTGAATTTGCAACTAATTTTAGGTCATAATTATAACTAATGAAATTAATATTATTTGTTCAATAATATAATTACCAAATATATGGTCATAATTACTGGCCAGATTTCTATTAGTAATTCCGCCAAAAAAATTCCAATGAAATATTTATGTCAGAAATTATCCAAAAGATTTTTAGATGGAATTTTCAACAACGTTATTTAATTTCTGACAAAAAAATATGTCAAAAATTTCGCAGAAAAATGCCTTATTTTGTCCCCTAGCCTTCTTCTCTCATTTCACATTTTTTTCTCACCCAAGCACCTCTCTCGACCTCTCTTTCGTCCAACACCATTAAAAGACATTTCTAAACCATTTAACTCTGTTTCTTCCAAGTTTGAAAGGTAAAACTTTCATCTATTTATTCATTTTCATTTTTTTAGATTTCATTCATTATATTTTGTTTAAAATGAGTTATAGTTATATTTAGAGTTTTCATATTTCTATATTGAATGATCTTAGCATTTCATTTATGCATAAAAATAGTTAAGCATTTTAATTACATATTATTTGATGTAGCCTAGGTTTAGCACTATAGGTGATGGCCTTAACATGTTTGTAAAACTTCCTAAGAGTATTACAAAGGATAGGCTATGTAGGTGCTTTAGAATAAGAATATTTAGGGTTCAAGCAAGTATGGGTTGACCAAGATTAAAACTAATAAAATCTATTAGCTTTTTTCATGTAGATTTAGGGCTGTAGTGTGGTGAATATATTGAAACCCTTGTATGGAAAATACTTGGAATACTTAGATTAAGTTTTTTAGATACTAACTAGAGTGTTTCATAATTTTATATGATTTAAGGGGTTCTAATGGGGGTTGGAATAAGGTTAGGTTTTGTGAAAAACCATTTCTAAGGAACAACCCTATTTAAGGGTTTTGACTTCAATGTTCTAAATCTAGGCTACATTAAATAACAACCTTCATATATTTTTATCCTTACGATTTTTTTTTAAAACATTTTTTAGATTAATTTATCCATTGATATATAAACTTAGAGGTTATGGATGCATAATAGATTGTTATCGGGAAGAAAATCACTAACATATGAGTTTACTAAGAGACAACAACATCAACAACATCAAGCCTTTATCCCACTACGTGGGGTCGGCTACATGATCCTTAATGATGCATACATATCTTTAATGATTTGAATATAAGCATTATTGACTCCTTTCTTTTCAATAACTCTCCATAGCACTTCTCTTGAAACTTTATCATATGCTTTTTCTCTCAATAAATATCATATGTAGATCCTCCTTATTTTCTCTATATTTCTCCATCAAACCTCTTAATAAATGTATAGTTTCCATAGTCGACCTACCCGGCATGAATCCAAATTGATTTTGAGAGACATTAGTATCACGCCGCAACCTATGCTCCATAACTTGCTGCCATAGTTTTAAAGTATGACACATTAACTTAATACTTCTATAATTCGCACAATCTTGTTCATCACCTTTATTCTTAAAAATATGAATTAACACACTCATTCTCCACTCATCTGGCATCTTTTAGTCTTCAAAATAGTATTAAAAAGTTTAGTAAGCCATGAAATTCCTTCATCTCCTAAGCATTTCCACACATCTATTGGAATATCATCAGGTCCAACAGCTTTTCCACCCTTCATTTTCTTTAAAGCCTCTCTAACTTCAGTTTTACTAATACGCCGATAAAAACATAAATCTTTATTTTCATTTAGGGTGCTAAGGTCACTATAGTCAATCTTATTTTCACAATCTTCATTAAAAAGTTTAGCAAAATATCTCATCCATCTTTGTTGAATATCATCTTCTAAGAAAAGTATTTTTTGATCTTCATCTTTAATACACTTCACTTGAACTAAATCCTTACTACTATCTCTTGGTTTGGCTAACTTATACATATATCTTTCTCCCTCTTTAGTATCTAATCTATTATATAAATCACTAAAAGCTAATGCCTTTGCATCGTATATTACTTTCTTAGCATCCTTACGAGTCACTTTATATATTTCTCAATTATCAGAATTTTTAAAATTAAACCAATTTTTATAACAAAACTTCTTATTTTTTATTTTTTCTTGCACAATAGGATTCCACTACCAACTATTTTTACTATTAGAAGCTTTTCCTTTTGATACTCGAAGGACATCTTTTGCAATATTTTTAATATCACTAGCTACTTTTTCCCACATAATATTAGCATCCTCATGCACAGACAAAATCTTAAGATCTAAAATCTTATTTTCAAAAATATTTTTGTTAATATTCTTTAAATGCCCCCATTTAATCCTAGAAAATTATTTTACTTTCTTTTTTATTTTATGCCCCTTTATCTTAAAGTCTAAAACTAATAATCGATGTTGGGTACATAAATTTTCACTTGGAATAACTTTACAATCTTTGCAATCTAAACGATTTAATTTTCTAATAAGAAAATAGTCAATCTGGGTTGTACTATATCCATTTTTATAAGTGATGAGATGTTCATTCCTTTTCTTAAATAAGGTATTAGCAATTAAAAAATCATAAGCTAAACAAAAATCCAATATGGTCTTGCCACCTATATTCATCGTTCCAAATCCATGGCCACCATGAATGCTTTTAAAATCATTTACCTCTCTACCAACATGTCCATTTAAATCTCCTCCAATAAAAACTCTTTCTTCAAGAGGTATATTTTGTATTAATTCTTCTAAGTCATTCCAAAATTTTAATTTAGAACTCATATCCAAACCTACATGAGTTTGCTAAGAGAGTTGAATATTTTATTCACATGTCATGTTAACAACTTTCATTTTTATCAGATGTGAGATTTAGATGTCATTGCTCAAAGAACAAAAATCAAGCATTATTTACACCCGATCAGACTACACTTGACCTCACATAGAGAATATGAGCCATATTCAGAATCTCAATGTGGTCCCTCCACAACGTCGAAAATAGTTGAGGATGATTAGAATAAATAGTTGAGAATGATTAGAATGAATGTATAAAAAAAATGATTTTTAATGTAGTAGGTTAAGAATTAAGAGAACATATTGAGGAGTCACTAATATTGATGCGCAAAATTTATATGAATTACTGCCTACTCAATAACCCATTTGGGATGTGTACATTACTCATTTTGAATATTTTTGTTGTAGTTAAAAACCCAATATTAAGATTGAATGCAATATTCTTCGAGAGTGCTTCAAAGAGTTCATAAGTATGTTTAAAAAAACTAATCTTGAAAATAATTTAATTACAACAGATACATACATGACTAAGAATTTATTATTTAAATATGGTGATTGACATAAAAGATAATTTTAATGCAAGGATGGACATCAAATAGTACTTTAAGAGAAAAAGCCTTGAGCTACGAGAGGGTGGTAAAGGAAAATTATTGAAATTGAAAGTTCCTTTCTTATTCATGTTAGAACAGAGAGAGTAGTGTGTCTATGAATCCAAAACTTAAAAATGCTTGATAGGTATGCCTCAAATATAAGTCGATGTGTGGATGTGAGATATGGGAAATTATTTGGAATGAAAGTCTTGACTACCATATATGTTTGAAGTTTGTACTTCTCATTTTGTTCAGCTTTTTATCATATTATATTTTAAATCATCTGATTGAACTTAGTATTTTTTTTAAGGGTCTATGTTTAACATAATTGAATGAAGAGGCTTTACGACGAGTGAGCAATCATTCTTTGCAAGCTCTAGAAAGTTTTCCTCTTGGATATTTAGACTCCATGGAACATCTACTAGTGCATTGACCATATGAGGCAAGAGTTTGTGGTTCAGTACAATATTTTTGTATTCATTTAAGATAAATATAAAAATTTACTCAAATTTTTTTTGTTTATCTTAACTCTTATGAGATGATCTCTGATGATATAGATAATTGAACAAATAATAAAAAAATAAATGTTAAGAACAAAGCACACCTAGAAGGAACGATATGTGAAGCCTATCTAGCTAAAGAGAGAACTCATTGTTGTTCTTACTACTTTAAACCACATGTAAGAAGATCTAGAACAAAGATTGGACGTACTATTGCAGTTGATGTGGAATGTCCTCCTCAATAGTTATTGTAAATATTCATCACTCAGAGAAAACCAATTGAAAAATGCACAACCAGACATCTTACTAATTTAGAGATTAAAAAACTATGAAATTGTATATGCTACAGACCTCTCTTATGAATTTTTTGTCAATTTTTTGTAAGAAATTTCTGGTAGAAAATTCTGTCAGATATTTCTCAGAATCAAAAATCTCCAACGGATTCTTGTTCATTGATTAAACTCCCAAATTTACGTCAAAAATCTGCCGAAAATATTTTTGAGAATTATTTCCGTTGAAAATAATTATGTCTGAAATCTGTCATAAAATGCAATTTCTATAAAAAATTCTTGAATTTCCAATAGATAACTTCCGCAAAAATTGATCATTTTCCTGTAGTGCGGCAAAGGCGTCCAACAATTATGACAAAAATTTCACGGTGTATTTAAAAATAAAACAAATTTAACGAATTTCAAATCCATCAAAATTTTATTCTCCCTATATATTTTCAACTTTAAATATATATAGTGTAGAGTGTTCATTCATCAAAGCCGGAGTGGAATTTATTTTCCAACTTTTTCCTTGTCTTAATTAATATATGCTATAAAAGCGTGCTGATGCTTCTGATTAATATTTTTGTAATAACGTTATGAAAGCTCCAAGATACCTACCAGATTATATTTAATATAAAAAAGCATAGGCGAGCTTCATGATGACTTCATCTGAAGCGGGGGCCACTGATAAAGAAAACATAAAAAAATAAAAAATCAGATGAGTAAAATGAAGATAACCAGACAAAAAAATTATATCTAAAGTTTCATTTAGTCAACCTTCCCTTAGAATCATCAAATTTCTTTGGGGAGATAATACATGTAGAATTATTTTCTTAAGCTACATGAGCTTTTCTTTTGAGATATTTAGATCAATTAAGATAAACTCACACATATATTAGATATGCAAAATTCGAATCCAAAATCTTTTGGTTGATAGTCAAAACTCTTAAAGAGCTACATTAGTTACTTGTTTCGATTTGAACAACATCAACTCTTCTCATCAATTACATTAAATTATTACTAACATTCATGCACACTTATAGCATTTCTCATTAATTGCTTAGCTTGTAAGCTTGTATTACGAGTTTTGGAGTATTTAGAAATCTATGTACCTTGGCACCTTCAATTTCATTAGAACGCTCAAGAATTTCTTCATTTGAAGACACCTCGTTTTCAATTTGATAAAATGCTTATTTTTCATTTGTTCATTAAACAAGTTTATTTTAAATAGTTATTTTATGCTCATGAGTTGAACATAAATAGAAATTGGTTCAATTTGTATTTGTTCATCGTAGGCATGAAACTCCAAGTGTATACATAAATTGACTTATAGATAAGTAATTAAACTGCCCTTATCATGCTCAACACAAATTTGAATGAGTCGAACATTAACATTCAATATGTTCGCTCAAGCTCTACTCCTTACACCCCGAATTGTCAAAGAATAATCACGAGCTCTTGAGCCAAAAATATAATTAATTTGGTCTATTTTTATAAGGAAAAAATTGTTCGTTGTAAACTATATGTTAATCCATTTTAGGACAAGAAGATGTCAAATTAACATTTTATCTCTACTGAAAGATACCTATTTTTAATGATTGTATCAAGTAAAATTATATTTCTCCTCTGCACAACTAAATATCTCAAGAGTTTGGCTCAAGCTAAATCAACCCAACTTAAACTTATGATGAACTCACTACATTTATTGAGAACTCATCCAAATTGATAACTTTTCTTCGGGTAAGTTGGCGGCTTCTTCAGTCAAGTTAACAACTTAATGTAATCAAGTTGGCTACTTCGTCTAATCAATTCAGCAACTTATTTCAGTCAAGTTGATAACTTCCTCTAATTAAGATGATGACTTTCTTCAATCAAATCATCTGATAGTTTGAAAAGTAACTGCTTAAATAATATCTATTGATGGTTATATTTAATTGATAGATTAAAATCACAGAAATGCTTACTCAAAAATCTCTCTCTCTCTCTCTCTCTCTCTCTCTCTCTACTTTTTTCTTCATTTGATCTAAAGGTAAGGTTATAATATAATCCACAAATAAATTTTAATTCAATAGCTTTAGTTGCATGTTATTATAACCTAGGGTTGTTTATAAATAACTTGACCTTACATGAACCTACCCCAAAATA
Source organism: Dendrobium officinale (assembly GCA_019514585.1). Classification (NCBI taxonomy): domain Eukaryota; kingdom Viridiplantae; phylum Streptophyta; class Magnoliopsida; order Asparagales; family Orchidaceae; genus Dendrobium; species Dendrobium officinale. The sequence goes on along the minus strand of CM033696.1, from coordinate 6,706,162 downwards.
TTCGGGCTTGGGTTGACCAGTTTAATAAATGGTTCGGATTTGGTTGAATTGTTTGACCCGTTCAATAAATGGAACTGATTTGAATTTACCCAAATGCAAAAAAATATCTATGAACTAGGAGCAAAATTTTTTTAACTTGATTTAAGTTAACGACTTCATCTAATCAAGCCGATGACTTTTTCAGCAAAGCCGATGTCTTCCTCTGATTAAGATGACAATTTTCTTCAATTAACTCATATAACAGTTTCAAAAATAGTTATTAAATAATATCTATCGATGGTTATACTTAATTGATAGAATAAAATTGTAGAACTTCTTACTTTAAAAACTTAGCAACAAAAAGGTGAAAAGTTCTCTGTGCTGGAGATGATTATCTAGGGCATTCTCGGCCTTCCACGATTGATCCTTTCCTTATCGTGACAGGCTCTCACTCTCTCTACATCCTGATGGCTCTAAACCCTAACGACTTCCCTCTGCACTAGGGCTGCAAACGAACCGAGCCGAGCCAAGTATGTGAGTGTTCATGTTTGTGTTCATTTAATATGAGCTTGTTCAAGTTTGGTTCATGTTTGTTTGAGCTTTATTGCTTATGTTCATATTTGGTTCATTTAAATTAATGAGTGTTCATGTTCGGTTCATGTTCAGTTCATGTTCGTTCGTTTAGTGCTTATCAAGCTTGTTCGCGAACATATTAAATGCTTTTTTTTAACTATCAAACAAATATGTTCATGAACATATATATGAACAAACATATTTATAATAAAAATAATTGTCTATGTAACAAAGGCAATGATTATTTATATTTATTAATTTTATAGTCAAATATTAATTATTTTTATCTAGCTTATTCACGAGTTCAAAATCGAACACGAATGAAACTTTTATCAAGCTTCTTATCGAGCTTAATGTCGAGCTTGTTCACGAACTTCAAATGATGTTGTTCGCGAACATAAATGAGCCGAACGCATTAGTGTTCAAGTTTGTTTATTTAAGAATCGAGTATTTACAATATTGTTCAAGTTTGTTTGTTTAGCTAATTAAACGATCACAAACGAGATTTAATCGAACCGAACAACGAGTAGCTCGTCCAACGTTTGGTTCGCTTGCAGCCCTACTCTGCACCACAACTCCTCTCTTCTAGCACCTCCCCTCCTGCGCATCTCTATCTTGGGCCAACAATCTCTCTTCCCCTCACCCTATTCCAGAAAACTTTCTCATTACATTGGTTCCTCTAAGCCCTTAGCTCGAATTCTCGAGTGGTGACCATTTGGAAGGTATTGAGTTGAGGTCTTTATCTCTTATTGGCTATTCGCTTGGACAACGGCCTTACTACGAGCTGCTTCTTTCTCTTGTAGATGGATTCTTCCTCTTAAAATCATTTCTCCGAAAGACTACAATTATGTTTGGATGGGTGGTCCATGGGTTTTTTGGGAAAACCTTTTATTTTTTAGAAGTGGTCCCCGAAATTCAATCCCAAACGGGATGAGTCTGATTCCATTCTCATTTTGATAAAAATCATGCATTTCCCCTTAGCCCTATAAACTCTTACTGGTCTATCCAAATTTGCCAGCTTCATCAATATTCCCCTCTTTGTGGACACCCTCACTGCCAAAAGAATGAGGCTAACATTTGCTAGGGTATGTGTTCAGATCTTTAAAGAATCCCCTCTGCCAATTGAAATCCCACTACAAATTGAAAATGAAGATCTGATTCTTAAAGTGAACTATGAATGGAAACCTTCGTATTGGGAGGGTTGTGGTTCCCTAGTCCACCCATTCTCCTTATGCCCTTCTAACCCAAATCAGAAACCAATTAGATCTCCTCCTCCTAATCCTAGAGGAAGGAGTACTAGTTGATATCCTCGCACTCGCTTCACTGGCTCTTCCTTCAAACCTCCCTCTCTCAATAAAACCCAATCTCTCAAACTTTGCCAATCACATAACCTTCTCCTTTGCCTCCTATAGGAGCTCCCAATCACATTATGCCCACCTCAATTATCCAAGAAAAAGATATCTTAATTCTTAATTTCAACATTCCCACAGAGGTATCCTCGTCATATGAACAAGCACCTCCTCAATAGCTCCTCCTCCCCCCAAAAGTCCCACTTTATAATAACTTTGCTTCACTTCATCAAGATGAATCCTACTCCCTTCCCTTGGATAAGATCTATTATGATGACATTCCCCCTTATGCTGACCAATAGAGCAAGGATCCTGCCACCTCCTCTGGGCAGCCACCGCCAAAACCACAATGTTCTCCTTCAGCCAAAGACTCCATAGCCAAATCAGCCAATAAACCTAAATCCTCCAAGTATTAATGTATTTTCCCCCTTTCGGTTGCTGAAACGTGAGGGGTTTAATAGCCTCGATAAGGTGCGAGCTTGCAGAGATATAGTAAGCTCTCACAATTTAAAGATGAATTGTATTCTAGAAGAAAAAAATTCAATTTTTTGTTGATATGGATATGTGGTTTACTAATTCTCATTTAGTTTTTAACAATGAAATGAGCTGTAACAATTTTAACCATTCTTCTATTGGTAGAATTTGGCTGAAATGGGACCCTTGTTACTTCTCTTTCACTCCTTCCTTTTTTTTCCTCACAAATTATTCATGGTATCCTATCTGCAGGTTCCTCACCCCATATCTTGCTTTCTATTATTTATGTTGCTTATTGTGCAGATGATAGGAGAGTCTTTGGGATCATATGAGGGATTTAACCCATGCTTCCACTCAGCCTTGGGCATTATTGGGGATTTCAACTGTTGTAGGTTTGAATATGAAAAAGCTAGTGGTACCCATCTCTTGATGGGTAGATTGGACAAACTCAATAACATGATTTTTTATTGTGGTGTCCAAGACCTTGCTTCGGTTGATCTTTCATACACTTGGTGGAACTAAAGAGTGAACCACTCCATTCACATCAAGATGGATAGAATTATGGTTAACACGTCTTTGCTAGATAATTCCCTCGAATTGATCCGATCATTCTCCTTTAACCATGAATGTTTTATATGTCATTAAAAAATGCAATATATTATTATTCAAAAATCATTGGGCTCTTATGGATGGATTTTGGTATGATGTTATTGAAGCTTTTTCTCGGCCTGCTCCATGTAGCATGATTTCTTCCTTCAACCACTGCATAAAATTTGAAAAAGACACTAAAAGACAAAGCTTGGACCTCCTCCAATTTTCTATCTCAGTCCATCCTTGAGCTTAAGAATAAACAGAATAAATATCTTCTAGAGCTTCAAAGCTATCCTTTAAACCAATCATTAAACATTTCACTTAAAAAGCTATCAATGATTAACTTCTTGTGATGCAATCCTCTTGGGCTTCCTGGATTGCGCAAAGAGCTAAAACCAAGTGCTTGTCTAAAGGTGAAGATGAACTTGGATTCCTTTATGAAAAAATCATACTCAGGAAAAATATAAACATTCTAAAAGAAATCTCAACTTTGCTAGGTCATTTCTCTTCTCACTTTGACATTATTGTACCTCTCTTCCATCATTTTGAAGGACTTTTAATACTTCCAATATGCCCAATGTTGATGATTTTAACATTCCTACTAGGAACTTGATTCATCCTCATTTAATTAATTGACGGTTTCCCTAATTACTAATGATGAGATCAAAGCTATTGCTTTTGTTGATCATTTTGATTTCTCGCCCGACCTCGACGGCCTTAATTTTGGGTTTAACAAGGCATCTTGGCATATTATTGGGATCTAAGTTTGCAACATTATTAAAAACATTTTTGCCTCGGTTAACTACCTAAAGGGGTTAAAACTACTGCTATCACCTTGACCCCAAGAGCTCTCATACCTCAAATATTTCTGATTTCAACATATTTCAATATGCAATGTGTTTTATAAGATTGTGGCTAAACTAGTTGCCAAAAGGTTCAAGCATATTTTACCTCATATTATTCATGAGAGTCAAGCTGGTTCATTATATATATATATATATATATACAAGCTGGTTAATACATAAGAGATGTGCTCTAGATAATATTCTTCTTGTCTATGTGATGTTAAGAGATTTTAAATACTCTAGAAAACTTATTTTGTCATAAACTTGATATCAGGAAGGACTTTGATTATGTATCCAGGGACTTCCTTTTCAATAAGATGGTGCAAAAAGGTTTCCCTAACAATTTCATATCTTGGATGAATGGTTGTATCTCGGATGACCACTTCTCTATTTGCCTGAATTGGGCTCTGGAGGGTTCTTTTAAATCCCCCTCCGGTCTTCGCCAAGGGTGCCTGCTTTCACCCTTGCTTTTCTCTATTGTGATAGATGGTTTATCATGTTGTCTGGAACCTTCTTCCCTCACTACTACTTTTACTGGCTTAAATTTTAATGGGCTATGTTTCAATCAACTGCTCTTCACAGATGATCTCTTGGTCTTTGGTTCGGCTACTTCCCATAATATTGCTTGCCTGAACCAAACCCTTATCCTTTTGTGGATGATTCTGTTCTCTATATAAACCCCATTAAAAGCTCAATCATTCTTTCTAATGCTCAAATCGAGGCATCTGATATCTATGCTTCTCTTGACATCAGTCATCCTACCACTTGGATTAAATACTTTGGCATCCTATCTCTTATAAAAAGCTTAATTTTTCTCACTTCCAACCACTACTGAGTAATATTTTTACTCTATTTAATGGTTGGAAAGTAAAGTTTTTCTCTTTTGCAGGAAGGATCTAGTTCTTAAAGTTCACTATAGCTAACACCATTGAGTATTGGATTAGGGGGTTCATCATAACTAAAGTTTGTCATAAAGTCATCTCTAAATTATGCTAAAGGTTTTATATCATGGCAACATTAATGAGAGGAAGCTGCATATTATTGTTTGGAAATCCACCTCCATACCTAAGTGTAAGGGGGTCTGGGTATCCCATCTTTTGACCCCTCTACCATGTGGTATACTACTCCTTTATTTGTCAGCTTTATAACATAAAATTTATCATTAGTTCCTTTTTCTGGGCTAAATTTACCTCTCCTTAAAAACCTCCTCCTTGCAATGCCTCCAAAGCTTGGAAATGGATTTGTTCTATTGTCCACAAAATTAAAAGTTCATTTTCTCTACGCAATACTCCTCAATGCAAATTTTTTATGTTCTAGGACCCGTGGTGTAAGGGAAAAGCTCTTACTGATTACTTTTCTCCCACTTCATTTCCGCAATAGGCTATTTATTGTTACATTCATAGAAATAAATGGGTTACTCCTGATTTCTTCCCTGAGCTTATTCGTGAGGATGTTCTGGATGTTCCCATTTATGAGCAAGTAGTTGTAGCCTAGGGGGGCTCTTTCAACCCTTCCTTTAAACACTTCAACGCTCACTTCTAAACCTAGATAGAGGAGGTTCATTGGCACAAATTTATATGGCATAAAATCACTCTCTTAGATTCTAATGCTATGTTTGGATGGCCATTTTAGAAAAGCTTAAATGTATTGATATTGTGATCAAGAGATGCATTAACATTCATCCAGCTTGTTCTTTTCGTTAATAAGTTATGGAAGAAGGGAAATTCTATCATTCTATCTTATGTGAGGATAGAAGTAAACCTGCTGAAAGTAATAATGACATTTAGGTAATAAGAGAATTTCTCATTATATTCCCTGAGGATTTGTTGAATTTGCCTCTAGAGAGAGAGGTAGAGTTTTGAGTTGAAGTGGTGACTGATACTTCCCCAATCATTAAGGCTCCAAATAGCATGGCACCCAAGGAATTTCAAGAAATAAAAGTTCAATTAAGGGAATTATTGAATAGAGGTTTTATTAGACTTAGTGATCTACATGGGACACTTCTTTATATTATTTGTGAAGGAGTATGGATCAATGAGATGTATATTGAATATATAGTCAAATAAGATAACAATTAAGAGCAAATATCTATTTCCTAAGATTGATGATTTATTTGATCAGATGGAAGATGCCTCACTGCTCGAGAAGATTAATTTAAGAGATTTTTATCGTCAGTTGATGGTGAAAGAAGAAAATGTGACGAATATAGCTTTTAGCACCCGATATGGATAGTATGAGTTTTTAGTTACATCTTTTGGAGTAACAAATGCACTTTCAGTGTTTTTTGATTTGATGAACCATGTATTTAAGAAGTACTTGGGCCAATTTATTATTGTGTTCAGTATTTGGCATCTGATATTTTGGGTTACAGTTATAAGTATTTCATTTTATTGTTCATTTTTATAAACATGAATATTCTTTATAGACTATTGTAATAGGAATGTTTTTCCATTGTATATGACTTTTTAAATAGAAATGAAAATATATTTTGATGTTTATAAAATGAAATGAAAGGTTATTTTTTTTTTTTGTTTTATTTATTTAATATGGATGACAAGTAGCTCTGGTAGATAATTAGAATATATAAGTAGAAAATTCTTCAAAATTAGATTATGAGGCAGGATGCATTCTCCCTATGAAGGAGACCTAAACTTGAGTTTGGAGAGCATGTAGATCTGAAGAACTCTGGAGTTTTACATAATGTTCAATGCTGATAATCACAGCTAGATATCACTAGACTATTGTCAGCTAATCAATGTTGTATAATCACTGCTATATAACCACAATTATCTCAATATCATTATCCATTCATCAACATATGACCATTGTTATTCGACAATTATTATTCAATTAATATTTTATGAATGCCAGCATCATACTTCCACAATTACTCCCACCATTTCTAATATAATTATAGGAGACCAAATAAGCGCTCCCAACTTTGTATTCTTATATCTCTAGCTATAAAAAAGAACAAATTTTTATAACTTTAAGTTTATAGTGGATTATTTCAATTGGGAAAAGTAGCATATTTTTTTGCTTCTCAAGTTTTCTATATAAAAACTTTAGTGTATCTAATATTTTTCCCTTTTATATATGAGTATTTAAGAACTTCATGCAAAATTAGGATGTAAAAATCTCTATATAATCAGGAATTGTTGTTTAATGTGCATTAATTTATCATTATATTTGAGAAATATTCCAAGCACTATACAAAGCTCATCCAATTCTTGACAGCCAATCCCACAATTCAGGATAACACAATATGATTAATAAAGGCCACGTAGTCCTAACTTTTAAGGATTTTATATGCATGATGGAGGAGTAACAAGTTCAAATTCATCACCTCTTAATTGAGATTAGATGATAAAGAGCAACATCATAATATTATGAAGTTTTCATACCATAAAATTAATAATAGGCTAGAGTTAATTAATTTGATGCTACCTATATAGTTTCTCTTCATCTACATGATATAGTTTCTTGCCCACAAATACCTTATTAAATATCTCAAACATAACTAATTAAAGTTATTTGTCTTTTACTACTAGACCAATCAATTATCATTTGATAATTATGTTGGACTTAAATCAACCTCACCTTATTAATATTCGTCATGATGTTATAAGAGATAAACATTGACTCCTCATTCTAAGAAACTTCCTTGAAGAGATAAGAATCAACTTACTCCTTGATACAGATTTTTAGAGTCCTCTCCCCTTATTGTTAAAATTCTCCAATATCTTACTCTCTGGTGTTCAAGTTGCTTGCAATAAATCCTTATAATGAGACATGAGATCTTTATGAATATATCAACTAATATAGGATCATCATGCTTATTTAATAAAATTTTGATGTGGTCCTTTGCCAAATTTTCCTTGCACCTTTAAAGGAAAAAATTCACATCTAGGTTTACCCTCTCTAAAGTAGAACTATTCATTGAATAATTCATTGCAAGCTTGATGGTCATCAAAGATTCCTCACATCTTTTAAAAACTCACTAATATAAAGGAGAGACTTTTGAAGATTAATTTCAAAGATTATCTTCTTGTTTACATAAAAATTTTAGAATTTAATCTAGAGTTAGTACAAGATTTTGTTTCTTGGATGACTCTTACTTGAACCTTTCTACTTTTCAATGATGTTATAGTTAATTTACTCTAATGCTATTTTTTTTTCTTAGAGTAGAAAAATAGTTTGAAGAATATTCAAATAAATGAAATAACTCATAATTAGAAATTAATCAATCATACAAATGAAGAAAATAGGAGCAGTAACGAAATCAAATGCATTCTTCCCACTAAATTTAACCATCTTGATAATAGCATGAGTACTCTTATTGCACCCCACTAAACACATATGGAGCTAACATTTTAATAGAGATCTAAAATTGATATGGTCCTCACTAAAAAATCCTATGAAGGTCAGTAATATATAAAGTCTCCACACATAACTCTTAAAAGACACACCCGTGAGATAGCCCAATAAGAAGATAACAACTAACATGCTCTTTACTAGAAAAACTGCAAGAAAGCAACTAATTGATATGGTCTCCACTCTTTAAAAAATCATAGAAGGATAAAGTATCAAAAGGACAGGTTCTTCAAAAATCTCAAAAGTTGTAAACCTCAATAAATGTTTTTTTAAAGAATCTTAAAAAGTGTTATCCTTTAATGGTTCACAATCTATATTCATAGCAAGAATATATATTAACCCTTATTTTATGTTTCTCAACTTATTTAAAAGTCTTAAAAGGCTTAGGCCTAAAAAATATAGGATTTTCATTCATCCAAAACTCTTGAAAGAAATAAGCCTTAGAAGGATATTATCATTTAAGAGATCGAATTCACTATGTTTCAACTGAGAAGTAACATCTTTTTTCTAACTCAAAGAATAAATTAGAGCATATTAGATTTCTAAAATGACTAAAAAAATCCAAATATATATATAAAGAGCTTAGTCTTATTTAGGGGATATATTCTCATAAAGTTGAGTTACTTTTATAAAAAGATCTAGAGTTTATTACTTCAAATATTTTGAATGTAAACATTAGCCAAGTTTCAATGTTAATACATGAAGAAATATATAAGGGCAAAAAAATATGAAGAATTATACATAGTTAATAGATTTACATAAATCCACAAACTATTTATCATTATTAATAGAGATTTCTTGAAGTCTTATACATCCTTTAAATCATTGAACTTTTAAATCAATTCGCATCAATCAATATCTTTTCACTTAAATTTTATTATGAAGATTTAAATATGCACAAACTATTAAGAAAGATAGAGATAGATCTAAAAAGACTTGGTTAGAAAATATGAGAAATAACCTTTGTTTATTAGATTTAGATGAGAATTTGACCCTTAACATGGCACAATCGAGAAAAATGATTCATGTAACCACCCCACATAGTGGGATAAAGGCTTGTTGTTTTGTTGTTGTTGCAACACATCTCAAGTATTTTTGTTGGCGTCAAAGTCAATGTTGTTACGTGGCATCACCTTAACACCCAACACCAAGCTAGAACTAGCTGAAAATAGAGCTCTGGTTGTGATAATATTTTAAAATTATATACAAATTTATAAAATATTAAAGAAAAAATTGATAATGATAAGTACACAATAAATTAGAAAAGTAGGGCAATAAACTCTTTTTACAATGTCTATAAGCACACTGAAAACTTCATTCATTTGATGCTTCAACAAATTTTCTTAGGATAATAACGCAATGTATAACAAGACAATAGCTACTCAAATATTTTCAAGAAAACATTTTGAGGAAAATATTGAAATTTTTCTTGGAGCATGTATAAATTAATAGAAGTTTACAAAAAAAAATCATTCATTTGATGCTATAGTAAAATCTTGAATCTAGCAACCACAAAATCATAGATTCAAGAAAACCACTATTCAAACAGTACTATTTTTAGAGGACAAAAATCTTGCAAGTAAACTAAGGATGTTATCTACTTTTCAACTTTTTTGATAAATGATTTAGCTATAGAAATTTGTTTAAGATAAAAGAAATCATAATTTCAGCATTAGGATATTCAACAATTAAAATTCTTCAAAAATTGAAATGACTGAATTTCACCATGAAAATTTTCAATAAATACATATATATCCTATAAAATAAATTGAACAAATATTTTGGGAGCACAAAATCCAACAAGATAGTCTTTCAAAAATAAAAAGTTAGAATGCATTAAGAATGTGCCAATACATTAACCATTACCTTTCACAAAGGCTAGACCAAATTTTGAGGGCAACTAACTTCATTAGAGAAGAAATTGGAGCCTCAAAAATAGCTAAAAAAATTTTCAACTTAGATTCAATGTATCTAAATGAAGGCAATCAACTCATTTTAAAAGAAGATTGGAGCTTTGTCGTAGAGATTTTAAATCCTTAGTGTCATGCACAATGATGCTCATCTAGAAAGGTTGTTCAATACTCAAAGGATTACACACCGCCTGTTTTTGATAGAATCTAATCTTTATAAATAAGTGTACTAGAGTATGCAAAGAGGAAATGATGCACCATTATGCAATATAGTGATTAACATCTCGTAAGAGAAAGATTCGAAGCTTATTAAGGAGGAGAAAATTAGGAGAATTTTTTCGCCCTCAAGGGGGCATTTATACTTAAAAAAAGAGAGAAGAGTTATAATTTTTTTTTTATTTATAATTTATAAAAAATAAGCATTTTTTTTTGTAAATTTATAATTTACGCACACATGCCATTAGCAATAACAATGGTGGTCGATCAACCAATTAAATGTCTCATTTTATATATGATTTTGGACCCAAAAATGCATATTCCACTCTTTTTTTTTTATTTTCAAGACCTATAATGTCGATACTTTCAAAGCCCTGTGAAGCATACATGATCAAGTTCAAGCAAATTTAGATAGTTCAGAATAATGTTTTTTTAATAAATTTTGTTCAAATTTACGCACAAACTTCTGGGAGGCTAAAATTATAGTTTATGAAATTTTACTTAGTCCAAGATATGGCTTATATTGATGTCTAAGTTGATGCCATGCTTTGTAATTTTCTTGACATTATAATTTTATGAAAGACTTTAGGGGTGTCAATTTCGGGTCACGGGTCGGGTTCGTGTCTAACCCGAAATGACCCGAAGTTAAACGGTTTGACCCGAACCCGACCCGGTTTTGGATACGGGTCACTATTCAAGACCCGAACCCGACCTGAGTCGGGTTCGGGTCAACCCGGATTGACCCGCTAACCCGAGTAATTTTCATTAATATCTCAAAAAAAAAAAAAAAACATCAACACAGTTAAACAAAAAATTGCATGAAAATTTTTTTTATTTATGAATTAGAAGCAATTTGCTAATTACAATATACAAATTATACAAAATATTAAACTAACAAATAAATTAAACAAATAATTACAATTTACAGATAATTCAAACGAATATTACAATTTAAAAAAATTTTGAACTCCTTGACTAGTTGAAGTCTTGTGAAGTTGTGCCTGCCTGCCTGCACTCTTGGAGTCCTGGAGATATAAGCTAACTGCAAAAAAGATAAACAATTAAATAGATATAATTTTAAATCCATGAATTAGTTGAAAGCTTGAGTTATTAGCTCAGATTAACCCTTCAAATAATTCATCATTCAATGAAATGTGAGTCAATATAATTTTATACGGACTTGCGAATTGAGATATTGTCATCCAAGGCGGCAATTTGTATTTTATACTTAGTATCTGTTTGATTAGCCCTCCAAATGCCACCTGGTTGCAATAACTTTTTTCCCACAAATGACATCACAATAAGTTTAGAAGGGTACTCATCATTGCTACTCAACTTTCAATCCTTTCGGAACCAACCAGCAACAACACAGCCAACCAAGTAACCAACATCCCTGGGCTTCTTGAAGCACCCAGCAACAACACAGCCAACCAAGTAACCAACAGCCCTGGGCTTCTTGAAGCACCCAGCAACAACACAGCAAACCCAGCAACCAAAGTATCACAGTTACCCAGCCAGCAACCAAATGTTTAAAGATAACCAGAAAAAAAAAGACAGAAACCAACCCAGCAAACTAGCAAGGAAGAAACAACACAGCCAACCGATCTCCCTGCAAACACAGCCACAAAGAAATAACAGCAAACCAAGCTACCCAGGCAATAGGCCTACCAGCCAACCATCCCGAAAATCCACAAAATTTTGAAAGACAGCAATAACATCAAGACAGCAACCAATCCAACAACAACACCCTAAACACAGCAAACTTAACACCCTAAATGTTTCAAGACAGCAACAACACCAAGACAACAACAACACAGCAAACCCAACAACCAGAGTATCACAGCTACCCAACAACCAAAACAACAACACCCTAAACTCAAAAACTCAACAACCTAAATGTTTAAAGATAACCAACACAGCCTTTCAAGACATCTGCCCAGAAAAAACAAGACAGAAACCAACCCAGCAAACTAGCAAGGAAGAAACAACACAGCCAAGTAGCTAACCATGAACAACCCACAACAACCCTATCAACCCAGCAACAACCCTGTCAACCCAGCAACAACACAGCCATCCAGTCTCCCTCTTAAACACAGCCAACCGATCTCCCTGCAAACACAGCCACAAAGAAATAACAGCAAACCAAGCTACCCAAGCAATAGGCCTACCAGCCAACCATCCCGAAAATCCACAAAATTTTGAAAGACAGCAATAACATCAAGACAGCAACCAATCCAACAACAACACCCTAAATACAGCAAACTTAACACCCTAAATGTTTCAAGACAACAACAACACCAAGACAGCAACAACACAGCAAACCCAACAACACAGCTAACCAACACAACATTTCAAGACAGCTGCCCAGAAAAAATAAGACAGAAACCAACCCAGCAAACTAGCAAGGAAGCAACAACACAGCCGACCATCTCCCTCCCAAACACAGCCGGCCATCTCCTAGTTTCTGCTGTTATTTCTGTGCAGTTTTTACTATTTTTTCAGTTCAGCAAACCATCCCAGCAAACCAAGCATAGAAATAGTTCATTACATCAAATTAAAGAAAAATTAAACAGCAAATAAACTGATGTTCATCCAACTACTGAACTATCACCAGCATCTCCTTCATTGTTGTTCACATCTAAATTTAGGATATCATCAGTTATTGCGTCAATTTCTGGATCTTTTACTGCTGCAATAATACATGTATTAAAAAATAAATTAGCATATTGAGATCTTAAACAAAAAAACAATAAAATATAAGATGAATGAATAATCACCATGATCTCCGTATAACCAATCCTTAGCACAAATTAGTGCCTCGACAATATCATGTTTTAATGCACTTCGGTATTGATCTAAAATTCTACCACTATTGCTGAATGCACTTTCAGATGCTACTGTTGTTATAGGAATGCATAGTATATCACGAGCCATTGCTGAAAGACTAGGAAATCTATATTGGTTCCCTTGCCAAAACTTTAAAATGTCTAAATCAATACTGCTATCAATCTTAGGTTCCTCTAGGTAGATGTCTAATTCAGATTTTCTAGGTGTAAAGGCATCCTTCTGGAATGAAGCAAAATCCTGTATTTTTTGGATGGGTATTAGAAATAAAAAATGGAAAATAAATGAAATGATAAATATACATATAAAGATCAACAATGAACCTGCAAAAATTTAGACTTAATCTTTGTAGGACACCCTTGTGCAACTGCATTCATTCTTGTACTTTCTCCTATTGCAGGATTCATTCGTGGATTGTAGTTAGCACACAAATGAAATTAACTTGAGTTTCAGCTTCCTAAGTTCGGAGTTGGAGTTGCCAGCATACAATTTTTGATAACACCACTCAACAAATGCCATTTTATATCTCGGATCTAGAATCACTGCCACTGCCAAAATATCACTGAATTCTGACCAGTATTTTTCAAATTTCACAATCATTCCAGCAGCCATTTTCTTTAGAGACTGATGGCTACTCAACAAAACATTTTTAAGTTCCGCGCATAAGCTGTTGAAATACAAGGGAAGTATAAATTTGCTGTAGGATATTTAGACCCAGAAATGAGACAAGTTATTTCATGGAAAGGTTCCAAGAACTTGCAAATCTCTTCAGCTTTTTCCCATTCCATAGATGTTGGACAAGTCTTGTAATTAGAATCAACCAATTCTAAATGTTGAAAAGCACGTTTAAAATAAATAGCACTGTCAAGCATTAAGAAGGTGGAATTCCATCGGGTTGGTACATCCTGACGTAAACCTCGTCTCCCATCCAAGCAACTTTGTAAAGCACAATCAAGAAATTTTTGTTTTCTAGCTTGAGATCCCTTAACATACTTAATGCTCTCTCTTATTTTCCCAGTTGCACTATCAATGTCTTTCAAACCTTCTTGAACTACAAGATTAATGATATGTGCTGTGCAACGTATATGAAAAAAAGCACCCTCCATTATCAAGGCATCACGCAAATTCAAATGATTTTTTAGATAATCTACACAACTATTATTTGCAGAAGCATTATCCAAAGTAATACTAAATAGCTTGTTCTCTATTTTCCATTCAACCAGAAGCAACTGTAACTGCTCAAACAATGAAATTCCATCATGGGGAGGTGGCATGAATGAAAAAGTAATAATTTTTTTTTGCAAATGCCAATCATTATCAATATAATGAGCAGTCAAACAAATAAAACCATCAGTATTTATAGATGTCCAAAGGTCGGATGTTAAACAAATTCTGCTAGTGACTTTAGATAACTGTTCCATTAAATTACACTTCTCCTTTAAGGAATAATTTTTTGCAATCATTTCTAGCAGTGTTTCTAGAAATTAATTGCAAGTCACGGCGAAGATATAAACAGAACTGCTCGAAGCCCAACCCATTCCACACATTGAAAAGGTAAATCATGCATGATGATAGAAGCAGTAAACAAGTCACGAAATTCAGCATGATCAAACTTGTCATCACACATAGATATTGAAGATTCAGTGTTGGTTTGTAAGATCAACTGTCCTATATCACGCATATTTCTTTTCTTACAATTTTCAAGGTGGCGTCTAAGATTACCGGTTCCATTTTTGCTATCACATAGATAAGTAGTACCACATTTTTTGCATTTACATTTTTGTTTTCCATCACTCGTATTAGGTAACATCTCATAATGGCCCCAAACCACTGAGGTCATTCTTCGTCGTTTCTTAGTAATTGTTGCATCATTACATTGCTCGTTAGTGGGCTCTACAGGTATTTCACAAGTCTGTACTGCTTCATTTTACGCAAAAGAAGAATTCCCTTGATTGGTATTGGAATTCTCCATCTAACAAAAAAATTACAAAACATAACTTCAATACTTAATGGGTTGAAGCTGCATTGAACTAACAGCAGTTACTGCACTGAAATTACAGAAGAAACTACACTGAAATAACAGTAGAAACTGCACAGAAATAACAGTAGAAACTGCACAGAAAAACCAAAACATAGAGCAGGGCTAGTTTGCATAGAACTAACAGCAGAACTGCATAGAAATAACAGCAGAATTGCTCCAGAAATAACAGCAAAACTTGCACAAAAATACCAGCACATAGAGCTTGACATGGCTCAATCTCATTTGCACAGAATTAACAACAGTTAGTGAACATAAATAAACAGCCGAAACTAAACAGAAATGAGATAGCATAGATGATAGAGCTCGACTTGGCTCGTTTCAACCACATAAGTGCATCACTGAAATAACCTAACAGAAAAACCAGCAGAAACTGAACAAAGATAACTAGAAAATCGAGCTCAACTATGCTCGTTTGCACCAGAAATAACAGCAGAAATTGCACAAAAATACCACAACATAGAGCACGACATGGCTCGATCTCGATTGCACAGAATTAACAGCAGTAAGAGAACAGAAAAAAACCGTCGAAACTTAACAGAAATACGATAGCATAGAGCTCGACTTGGCTCGTTTCAACCACCTAATGACATAAGTACATCACTGCAATAACCTAACAAAAAAACCAGCATGAAACTGAACAAAGAAAATCGAGCTCGACTTGGCTCATTTGCACCGGAATATCGGAAAAACCCTAACCCCAAAACGAACTTCGCATTTCACAATATGTAGATCAAAGGAAAAGGAGAAGAAAGGAAAGAAGATGAGAGATACAAACAGCGACAGAGGTAAGTGTTCTTGTTGATCCAAAGCAGATGTGCACGATGAACACCAAGAAACCACGAACCAAGAATCTACCACAGAAGGAGAAGAGAGTAAACCGTCGACAGATCGAGGAGATCTGTACAGAAGAAAACGATAATCGGAAACGGGAAACCCTAGACGAAGCAGCGAAGGAGAGGAGAGCTCGAGGTTTACGGCGCGTGAAATGAAAATGACGAAAACCTAACCCTAAAGGCCTTATGAATCCCGCTTACGCACGCGGCACGGCACACGTTTGATGCCGCGTAAAATTTAAAGCGGGTCGAAAACGGGTCGTTAGCGGGTTACCGGGTTAACCCGGACCCGACCCGAAATTTGATCCGGGTCACTTCTATGAACCCGAACCCGACCCGTTTTTCGAACGGGTCGTGTCCAACCCGAAAATTCCGGGTCGTGTTCGAGTCGGGTTTTCGGGTCGTGTCAATTATTGACAGCCCTAAAAGACTTAATATATATTATTGAACTTCAAAACTTTGACATCAGAAAATAAGTGCGGTGATGATATGCCAATAAAAACCCCATTCAATCATACACAAATCTTGAGATAATGTTTGAATTGGAAACTTATGGAATTAAATTCAATATCATCCAAAACTCTAATTTCAAGAAAACTTATAGTCGAATTGTACATTTCTACAAAATGAGCCTAATGCACTAAAAGTGGTATGGTCCGAGTCCAAATGATTACAAATCCAACACTTAAAACATATTTTAAAATTTTGGAATATTAAATGAAGAATCAAATGGTTGTTGAATCGTAAATGCTTGTAGTGAAATTGAGCATCTAGATAAGATAAATACATCAAGCTCAAGATCATTAAATTACGAGATTATTAAGACACTCAAATGCTAAATAAAGATCTATGATATGTTTGGAGTATTATGAAATTTTGGCTCAATTTATCAAAATATCACTCTTGAAATGCGATAATAGATCGGCATTCTCTGCATGAAGGAGGCTTATGTTTCGTTTGGGATGGCTTTCTTCCTTCTTCTTAAAGTAGTTTTTTAATACAAAAATTATTTTTTTGTATTTAAAAGCTTATTTAAGAAGCAGGAAGAAAGCCGTCCCAAACAAAACCTTAGACTTGATATTAGAGATAACATAAAGGTTTGAAGGACAATGAAGCTCTATCTAATGTTTAACGTTGATACTCACCGCTAGCTATTGCTCAATTGCCATCGTTAAACCACCTCGTCCCACCAATGTCGTCGTGCCGTCATCTTCTAAACATTGACATTCAACTGTTACAGTCTATTCACTATCATCCAATCACTGCTGTTTAATTGCTAATATTTGACCATCATAGTTTGAAAGAAATTGTCCAACAACCATCATCATCATTCCACTACTTTTCTCACAATTTTTACTATAGGATACTAAGTGCACCCAACTTTACTCATCTCATCTTCTAGAATAGTGGAAAATAATTAATTTCTATAACTTTAAGCACAGAATATATTATTTCAATTAGGCTTGCTCTAGTAGTTTTTTTTTTCCTTCTTGGATTTTTCAAGTAAAAATTTGATGTATCATGCATTCTTCACTTTATTTTATCAGTTTGTTGGATTTAACAAAAAATTATGATTAAAAACTTTGTCTATATCACTGTAAATTTTTTAGAATGTAATTGGGAGGTATATATTTAGTTATTTACTTTAAATAAATTTGACAAGTGTAACAAATTATTCATTAAAAAACTATGAACACATAAAATGACATTAAAAATGTTCATTTCAATATATTATACATTTACGATTTTCTAATGATAAAAAAAAAATCTTAGAAGTGATTCATAATTTTTTTGATAATTTCATATATATATATATTCCATTGAGATTCTAATTGTAATACATATAAAATTAATGAAACTTTAACTTTGGAAATCAGTTTTTTTTTTAATTCTTAAAATTTTTAATTAAAAAGAAAAACTTCTGGTGTAATTTTTGAGTTTCGTCAACGAAAATTTAAATTTCAACTAAAATTGGCGAAATTAATTAAAATTAAAAATATTAATAAGTTTCAAATTAATTTCTATTAAATTAAATTGAAACTATTAAAATTATCCAAACATAAAATCATTATCCAAAATCCAAATATAGTCTCTCCTGTCATACCCTTCCCCAACCCTTACTAGCATTTCATTTTTTTTTTTTTTTTTTCATCTCTTGTCCTTATAATTTTGTTTGTTTTACTTCTGTATTTAAAATAAAAATCCAACTTTGGACCAAATCTCTAATCCGTGTGCCTCCGACTTCTCATGAATTTCCTCTTCCGGGCATCTATCATCTCCTCAGTAACATCACTATTTTTTTTTCTCATCAGATAAGTGTAGGACTTCAGAGATTTCCCAGCTTTGTGAGCTTTGGAAGTACAAATTTTAGAATATAATGAGATTTCCCAGCTTACTTCTTCTTCTTCTTGCGACTCAGTTGGAAACCCTTCTCTTTAACCCTTGTGAGTCCGTTCGTGAGGAAGAGAGTATGTGCTCTTACCATTCGCTTCGTTTTGCTGAATCTTTTTCAAGCTTTCTTTGTTTTTGATTCTATTTAGATAATTGAAGTTGGGATTTGGTTCAGGAGCTTCATATTTTCATCTTTGACTTCTTAAACTTCAAAATTGCATCTTTATTAGATTCATGATTTTATCTTTTTTTTTTTTTTTTTGGCAGTTGCAGCACTGAGAGCTTTTAAGCTGGCTATATCGGAAGACCCTCTTAGAAAGCTATCTGACTGGAGTAGCAGTGGAGATCCTTGCAGCTGGTCTGGCATCAAGTGCTCAGATTCGAAGAACAGTGTGATTTCTCTGTAAGCAATAGTTACTACGAATCTTACATGACCTACTAAGTCAAATTAGTTGTATTTGGTGTGCAAAGATTTCAAATCAGACATGCATAGATATATATATTTTCTCTTGTTATTTCTTTGGAATGATTTCTGCTGTAAAATAAAAGCATGTTGACCTCTTAGTATAATTTTAGAGGAGCTGAAATATGTTCAAAGTTTACTTCATCAATATGATGGTGTTGAAGCTTTTTTTTTTTTTAATTTTATTTTTTACCTAATGGCATTTCTTATATTGTCCTTCCTTTTGAGCTCTTGGTTTCTTTGACAGAAACTTCTCCAATTCCTCTTTGAAAGGGTTCCTTGCAGAAGAAGTTGGCTTTCTGAATTCACTAAAAGAGTTGTATGATGTTCTTTCTATCAATTGATACATTACATTTTCATATCTTTTTTTTTCTTCATTATGATACTTTTTTTGTTTCCTTCACAGGATTTTAGATAATAATCTGTTCTATGGGACAATGCCTAGACAAATCGGCAGGCTTAAAAGCTTGCAAGTATTGGATTTGAGTGCAAATCGTTTTTTGGGTCCAATTCCTTCAGAAATTGGAGACTTGATTAGTATAACAACAATGTAAGCAGAAGATTTTATTTCCTTGCTCTTTTTTTTTTTTTTTTTTAAACTTGTGGTTTCTGATTTCTTTTATTGCTCATCATTCTGTAGAAATCTTCACTTTAATGGTTTAACTGGTGTCATCCCTCCTGAGCTTGGTAACCTGGTAAACCTCGTTGAACTTCAGTTGGATAGGAATAAGCTTAATGGACCAATTCCTGGGAGCAAAAACTCGAAGTCCTCGACAACTGATGGAATGTAAATACCCTCTTTTCTTACATGATTTTTGAACATCATTTGATGTCATGGGCTTTTTCAATTTATTCTAATCATACTGTTATTTAGTATATAAATGAGTAAATGACCAATATTAGTCTTAAAAACTTTTGCAATTTTTAGTTCATGCTCCACTCTTCTATTTTTAGTATCATATTAGTAAGTTAATCTATACAAGGAACAAAAACTCAGTAAATTTTATGGTTACAGTGAATAATATTCTTATGTTGAATACATAGTGTTGCTTTATGCTCTTGCAGAATATTAATGTTTTTCCTTTTATGTTTCAGGTTTGTTTCTCATGGTAACTCCACTGCTGGTTTGTGCGAGTTAACTAAGTTAGAAGTTGCAGATTTTTCATACAATTTTTTGCAGGGAAAAATACCTTCTTGCTTGAAATACCTTCCAAGGTAAAACCTAACATTTCATAGCTTGAATATGTCATGTCTTAACTTAAATTCACTAGTTTTATTGTACTCTCGATAGGTCAAGTTTTCAAGGTAATTGCTTTCAAGATAAAGATTCTTTGATGCAGCGTTCGAGTCAACAGTGTATGATGTTAGACCCTGTCCTCCAATGAATTTCATTCTTTGAATCTTGTTAGGAATGCAATGTGATTGGTGATTTGATAATGAGATAACAATCATTTATATTTGAAGCAAAGTGATGGAACAAGCAACTCAAGTAAATTACATGTACTGATCAAATGATACTTTTCTTGCTTTTTATAACCTTAATACTTCTTTTGTCTCGTTTATACCACAATTTTCTAATTCTGATAGCTTTACATCTTTACCTGTCTCATAGACCGAATGGACCCATAGGAATGAGTTTTCTAGCCTTATGATGGGAAAAGTTTTGGTGCTATTTGAGGACTACTATGGATTGTATTTTATCAATATTCAATGACTGTATCGCAATACCATTAAGGTGCATTTTTAAGGGCATAAAAATGTTTTCCTTAGAATTTTGGTTGCTAAATTTGGTTAAATTGAATAATATTTTTGTGAAATGATGTGGTGGGGATAGGCTGTCCATTTTTCTTCCTTTTTTTAACTTATCGGCATTTTGATATTGTTAAGTGATGCTGAACATTATAGTTGAGTGATTCCAGAAAAATAGATAAAACTTACTAAAAACGCCTAATGCTCAGTTTTTGTGTTCATGTTGTTACTCTTGTAGTTGAAGAACTTATTGCTTATTGTAGGTTTGCTTGTAAAAAGCCAGGAAAGTGCAGAAGAGACTTATAAGCAATCAAGTGGCAGAACTAACCATAAAAATCTAAAGGAACCTTTGTGGCTAATGATTCTAGAAATAGTTACAGGAGCTGCTCTTGTTGTTTTCTTAGTAATCTGCATTGTTCATAGCGTTAAAAGATGCAAATCAAAGTCTAATGTCACGATGGATCGGAAGCGAGCACAAATCATGAAGGATCAGATATCAATATCAATTGGTTTGTTCTGTCTTTTGTTCTCGTAAATATATATATATATTTTATTTCAGCTGCTTCATGATTTTGCTAAGCTGATGGATTGCTGAAAATGGTGTGAATACATTTCAGACTAATTCTGTTATGCACAGATGATGGATTTCTCAAACATGTCTTGAGGTACAGCCGAGAGGATCTTGAACTAGCTTGTGAAGATTTCAGCAACATAATTGGGTCTTCGGCCAACAGCAAAGTTTATAAGGGAACTGTAAAGGATGGTCCTGAAATTGCTGTCATATCACTTTCAGTATCAGTCACTCACTGGCCAAGCTATCTTGAGCTTTGCTTTCAGAAGGAGGTAAGAAATCTGAAAGCCCAATTCTTTTGGGAAAAAAATACCTTAATTCTTTGCTCAGAAAAATCATTTACACTTCAGGTGGATAACTTGGCAAGGTTAAATCACGAAAACACATCTAAACTTCTTGGTTATTGCAAAGAGAATGAACCATTTTCAAGAATGTTAGTCTTTGAATATGCATCCAATGGAACATTGTATGAGCATCTCCACTGTAAGTCTATTACCTGATTTATGTACTATTGAAATGCTAACTTTTATGGCATTTGGTCCTCAAAGATGTGACTTTTGTCTCTTCAAAATCATAGATGGTGATGCAGGTCAGCTATCCTGGCTCAGACGCATGAACATAGCAATTGGTGTTGCTCGCGGACTAAGATATTTGCACACTGAAGTACAACCTCCATTCACAATATCTGAACTCAACTCCAATGCAGTATATCTGACTGAGGATTTCTCCCCAAAGGTTTGTTTAAATATTGCATGTTAGTGATTTTGCAAATGTTTTTATTAATTCAATATCAGCTTCTTAAAATTAAGAAAGATGAGGTTCATCATACTCACGCACTTCATTACCGTTCTTACTAGAAACTGGATGAATGCATTTTCTCTTTCTGATCTTTTAGATTTGAGAAACCTCTTAAATGTGGCAGCTTCTTGCTTTACATACTTGAAATTCCTTTTGGATTAAACTGTTTGAGCACTTCTCACTAGTTAATATATTCTTTATCTCAGAAATGAAAATCTATAAAACAGAAAGATAATAACTTTCTGCATTATTTGCTCATCTGCAGTTGGTTGATTTTGAAAGATGGAATGCTATTGTTTCAAGATCAGACAATGGCTTAGGCTACTTAACTAATGGAAGCTTATTTAATGGTTTTCTGGAGACTTCAGAGACATGGAATATGGATATGCAGGGTAACACTTATGCTTTCGGTGTGCTCTTACTGGAGTTGATCAGTGGAAGGTCTCCAAATTATAAAGACAGAGTCAGCATTGTAGACTGGGTAAGGAATTCACCAACATCTTAATAAATTAGGTATTCAGGTTTAGTATCAGACGTACTTCATGTGTAAAGTAGAACTTCTCAATGTAAAGTGACAATGTGGAAGTGAATGTGTTCTATAAGCACGCTATGTGGAGAAGTATTTTCCTTCTTTTCTAGACCAAAGCATCATTAAGCAGCAACGATTACCCTTTCAATTTAAACATTGATATATTTAATTTAAAAACTGAAATGCTTTGTATTTTAGATTAATACTTGTTCCAAAATGTTCATGTTAGTAAAATTTTTCTCCATAGATCTCAGATAGTTATCCAGGCTTACATATTTATTTAGGATATTATTTTTGTATTTGTAACTTCTCTATTTTTTTATATATATTTGTTCTTAGAAGAGCATTAAACAACTACAGTATAGCAATATTTTCTAATTTGCGCATAATCACTGAAACAGTTAGAGACAACCATTAAATAGTGCAGATACCGTACTTTGATGGGTTTAGGTCCCTTGCTCTTTGATTGATCATTATGTCTTGATCTTGGTGTTTGAGCTCAATATAGGTACTGCTATAGCATGTGCTTGCCCACTATTTCCTCCATAAGTAACTAAAGGCTGACATTTTTGAATCTGATTCATATATTTTGAAGTGATTTGAAGATTATTTGACTCTATAGCTTTTAAAGTTCTACAGCAATCGACTCCAACAGAGAAATACTAGTGGGTTACGAAGAATTGTTTCATCAACTATTCTCTGATTCTTGTTGTTCCAGAAATTTTGTTGAACTGCGTTAGAAAGAGTGTGCTTTTAGCTGATCTTCGAGATGCTTATTACGAAATAGCTCCTAATTCTGCTGTTTCTTTTCTTCTTTTTGGTTCCTATCTTCAACCATGAAATCCTTTGATTATTATTACAATAGTCTGTGCTATGATCCTATCTTCAGTGAATTAACGCTTGCAATTATATTAAATCTGCAGGCAATAGATTATCTACAAGACCCCAACAAGATGAGCATGATAGTAGACCCAGAAATCAAAAATGTAAAGATTGACAACCTCTCTGTACTCTGCCGTGTGATTAGCCTATGTATTGAGCCTGAACTGTCGAAGAGGCCATCAATGCATATATTATGTGCAATGTTGGAGGATGGCATCGACACCTCGGTTGGTGCAATTTTTAGAGAGCCTTCTCTGGCATGGGCAGAGCTTGTTCTCTCAGTTTAGTAAAAGAATTCCAGATACTGTACATCCACAGGCGGTAAAACATAAAAACACAATGAACTTTTAGAACTTAACGAGTGTTAGATGAGGCGTCTACTGTATATACTTGCTTCATTAGTGAAGTTGTTATACATGAATTCAAATTTACATCGATATTAGCCTCTTAAACTATCCTTCAGAGTCAAATAACATTTATAGCTTTTGCTGAACGTCAGCTAATTATGGAGATACAAGTTGTGGTCCAAGCAAATGTTGATCCCTATACGCAAAGACAGATGAAACGGGGCAAAATTGATGCATGATGCATCACTTGAAGGGTCAAAAGATTTTTGATTGCCAAATGGACGATGTTATTGCGATCAGAGTGTCGAATTTGCCTAAATGAGAATCCCTCGCAATCAAATTGGGCGGAATTGATCAAAAGGGATGACCGACACTCAAAATTAATCCGTGACGTTGCCAGATGATGTCCGATTGTAAAATGGACCTCGACGTTTTCGAAGCACTGTCATACCTAAGAATGTTCATACATTTATTCAATTAAAGTTGGCACATATCCTAAGGCAAAATGCATGGATTCGAGAAAATGCACGCAAATTGAAAGATTAACGCATAAATTCGAAGACGGGCAAACTTCTAATTCATTGTTATAATAATAATAATAATAATAATAATAATAATAATAATAATAATTTAATTATTTAAAAATGAAATCAAAATAAAAAAATCAAAAAATCAATCCAATTATTTACCTCAGGTTTGTTGTATAGGGCAAATTATTACATCTGGTCACCGGACGTGGAGATAGGTTCTTATATTAATAAAATATTATTTTAAATGAAGCGAGTTAAAAGCGCAGGCAAATCTCAGTCAAAAGTACAGTCTAAGCGCAGGTAAAACGCAATCAAAACGTAGGTAAAGCGCAGTCAAAGCGCACCTAAAGCGTAGTCAAAGCATAGTAAAAAAATGGAGTCAAAGGGCAGGTGGCGTGGAAAGTTTTAATTGAATGTCTGAACCTATTTTTAAGTCCGATGATCGGACCTAATAATTTTCCGTGGGAGAGATCCCAAAAATCCTGTTGAAATCCTTCTCCGCTACCTTTGATCATGATCTCCCCCCTTTCTTCCTAATGCCCAGCCTCCAATCCGGTCTGATCACTCCGATCGCTAGCTCCAGCCGGTCTCAAAGCCACGCCAAATCTGACGCTAGCTAACTAATTCATGCTCTCTACCCTCCGACTTCACCTAGCCAAAACAGCCGATCTCCAATCTAGCTCAACTCTTACAAACCCAAATAAACCAAAACCACTGCCACTAATTTACCCAAGCAGCCATATAATAAAGGCCAATAGCATATCTCATCCACCCAATTAGCTTTCCTAAACCTCTAGCCTCAACCCTCACGGTCAAAGCCCTGTAGCCCGTGAAGATAGTTTTCTTTTTAATCCATTATTTTATGTTATTAATTTTGGTTAACTATTATTATAATTAGTGTGATAATAATAATAGTAATTGATACGTCGTTAAAAAATTATCTTGATCGGGCACGAATCTCGATACAGAATCAAGTTGGAAACTTCAAAAATTAATTCGGAGACCATCTGAACTCCGATTTCAACAAACTTACAGTCGAATTGAGCGTCTCGGAAGTACGAATCCAACGACACCAAATTCAACTCAATCCGAGCCCAAATTAAGGACTCGAAGTGCTGTTGGGAGCTTCATAACACTATTTTAGTTATCGAACAGTCTCCGATTTTTACGAGCTTATACTCGAATCGAACGGCTCGACGAGACGAATCCAACTAGCCCAAGATCGCTGAATTCCGACATCTCTAACACCTTCAAATGTCCAACGAATGGTGCACGATCATAGGATTCGATATCGGCCGTCCATTCGACCACTCCCTATTCGCCCCTGATCTCACACCTATTTACAAGCTATGCCACTCCAGAAAAACTATAAATAGAGTCCTCATTCTTCACAAGAGGGGCCAAGCAAGAAGAGAAGAGGAGAAGGAAAAGAAGGAAGAAGCTCCTCCTCGACCACCGCCGGACCATCGCAGGAGCCTCGCCTGACCACCGCCAGAGTCTCGCCGGACCACCGCCGGAGCCTCGCCGGACCACCGCTGGAGTTTCGCCGTACCACCATCTCAAGGCCCGACGTTCATGCCCGATGTTCATGCCCGATGTTCAGGCCCGACATTCAGGTCCGACGTTCTGCTGAAGGCCCGACATTCTGCTCAAGGCCCGACATTCTGCTCAAGTCCCGACGTTCTGCTGAAGGCCCAACGTTCTGCTCAAGGCCCAACATTCTGCTGAAGACCCAACGTTCTGCTCAAGGCCCGACGTCTTCATATGCTTCCCTCACCTTCACTAGAGTCCCTCACTTTCGCCAGAGGCCCTCACTTTTACCAACGGCCTTCACCTTCGCCAAAGGCCCTCACATTTGCTAGATGCCCTTGTCTTCGCCAGATCATCATCAAAGGCCGTGTGCTCCACCAGAACATCACATGAGGCCCAGACTTCCGCCGGACCACTACTTAAGGCCGTGTGCTCCTCTAGGCCACCACCTGATGCCCATAGTTCTCCCAGAATACTGCCAACTACGGTCCTTTCGACCTCCGTCGCCTATTATGGTCCTTCCGGCCTCCATCAATAATCAATAGTCTTTTTGACCTCTGTCTCCTGCCGACTACGGTCCTTCCGACTTCCGTCGCCTACTATGGTCCTTCCGACCTCCATCAACAAACAACGGTCTTTCTGACCCCGGTCTCCTGCCGACTACGGTCCTTTCGACCTCGGTCGCCTACTACGGTCCATCCGACATCCATCACCAGACAACGGTCTTTCTGACCCAGGTCTCCTGCCGACTACGATCCTTCAGACCTCCGTCACCTACTATGGTCCTTCCAACCTCCATCAACAAACAAAGGTCTTTCTGACCCCGGTCTCCTGCCGACTACGGTCCTTTCAATCTCTGTCGCCTACTACGATCCGTCCAACCTCCTTCAACAGACAACGGTCTTTCTGACCCCCGGTCTCCTGCCGACTACGGTCCTTCCGACCAAACAAACATGTATATGTAACTCCTACCATGTAATGCAATCTATATGATGTATATTTGCTACATCAATACAAGGCCTTCTCCAAATGAAGGGACTCATTTATAATCGACTTCAAATACTAGTGGATTCATTCAAACTAGGCCAGGCCCTGTGGTTTTCCCCTTTTTTAGGGGTTTTCCACGTAAAAACTCTAGCGTCTCTTATAAATGTTTCATCCCCTCTCTTATCTGCTTGTGTGCTGGATCTTCGTACAATGCTAAGACGTTAAACCATATATTTCTCTACTGCCGCAAATATTCCAGGACACAACATTTTGGCGCCGTATATGGGAAAGTGATTCCCGACTGGGAGGCAATTATTGCTCCAATCTCAAAAGATCGCCCTTATCAACTTCTTGACATCAGTCATTGCTGCATCAATTTTATAAGAATCAGATGCGGACTTGGGGGCAACTTTGACTCCAATCGTGATTAAGAAGATCCCTCCAATGCTTCCAATATCAAGATGATATTTTAGAAAAATCCCAGCGAATGCAAGAATACTTTCAATCGATTATAAGCTTCGTAAAGTCCCCTGTTGGACTTCTACTCCTTGGGCAATGTCTTAATTAATGTCAACCTCATAAAGGCAATAACGGTCTAAAGATAGACCGTTCTCTACTTTTAATTAGGGATACACACGGCGTTCGCCCCCTCCCAATCAAAGCAAAATCAATCCTTGGTGGATTCTCTCGACCTCTTCCACACAGGTTAACGTCGTCGAGAAAATACTCCGACATACAACCTCGGATAGGTCTTACATTCTTGGTGGATTCTCTCGACCTCTTCCACACAGATTAATATCGTCGAGCAAAGGCTCTGACATACAACCTCGGATAGGTCTTACATCCTTAGTGGATTCTCTCGACCTCTTCCACACAGGTTAACGTCGTTGAGCAAATACTCCGACATACAACCTCGGATAAGTCTTACATCCTTGGTGGATTCTCTCGACCTCTTCCACACAGGTTAGCATCGTCGAGCAAAGGCTCCGACATACAACCTCAGAAAGGTCCTACATATTTGGTAGATTCTCTCGACCTATTCTATACAGGTTAACGTCGTCGAGCAAAGGCTCCGACATACAACCTCGGATAGGTATTACATCCTTGGTGGATTATCTTGACCTCTTCCACATAGGTTAACGTCGTCGAGCAAAGGCTCTGACATACAACCTCGAATAGGTCCTACATCCTTGGTGGATTCTCTCGACCTCTTCCATACAGTTTAACGTCATCGAGCATGGCTCTGACATACAACCTCGGATAGGTTTTACATCCTTGGTGGATTCTCCCGACCTCTTCCACACAGGTTAACATCATCGAGTAGAGCTCTGACATACAACCTCGGATAGGTCTTACATCCTTGGTGGATTCTCCCGACCTCTTCCACACAGGTTAACGTTATCGAGCAGGGCTCTGACACACAACCTCGGATAGGTCTTACATCCTTGGTGGATTCTCCCGACCTCTTCCACACAGGTTAACGTCATCGAGCAGGGCTCTGGCATATAACCTTGGAAAGGTTTTACATCCTTGGTGGATTCTCTCGACCTCTTCCAAACAGGTTAACGTCATCAGGCAAATGCTCTGACATACAACCTTGGATAGGTCTTACATCATTGGTGGATCCAATATCGGTTAACATCATCGAGCAAAGGCTCTGACAAACAACCTTGAATAGATTATACATCCTTGGTTAACGTCACCAAAATGCCGTCAATGAACTTCCATCGGACTTCTGCACAAAGTTAAATTTCTACCTGATGTTTAATTTCCTCATGTTGCTGAACTTTTTCCTTGCAGGACTTTCGACGGAATAATACCCAACGTCGGACTTCTCCCTTTCGTTGGACTTCTTCTCGTCAGCGGACTTCTACTCATCATCGGACTTTTGCTCGTCGACGAACTTTCGTCGGCCTTCTACTTGATACAGTACTTCTACCCGACCTCGGACTTATGCTCGTCAGTGGACTTCTACCTGTCGACGGACTACTACCCGTCGATGCACTTTCATCGGTTTTTTGCCCAAGGCCGTACTTCTGCCCAACGTCGGACTCTTGCCTGTCGTCAAACTTTTATCGGGTTTCAGCCCATTGTCAGACTTCTGTCCAATATCAAGCTTCTTCCCGTTACCGAAATTATGTATAGCATAAATTTCATCAGACTTCTGCCTGATGCAGAGCTTTCTCCCTATCGTTGAACCTTCATTGGGATTCTGCCCGACGCAGAGCTTCCTCCCATCATTGGACTTGTGCCCCTCGATGGACTTTCATCAATCTTCTACCCGATATTGTACTTCTACCCGACATTGAACTTCTCCCTATCGTCGGACTTCTTCTCGTCAGCAGACTTCTACTCATCTTCGGACTTCTGCTCGTTGACGAACTTTCATCGGTCTTCGACTCGACAGTGTACGTCACCTGACTACGGACTTCTACCTGTCGTCGGACTACTATTTGTTGTCAGACTTCTGCCCATCGATGGACTTTCTTTGGGATTCTACTCGATGTTGAATTTCTACCCATCATCGTACTTTTCCCCGACGTCAGAATTCTACTCGACGCCAAGTCTCGACCCTTCATCGCACTTCTGTTCACCGTCAGCCTCCTACCTGACGCCGTATTTCTACATAGCGTCGGGTTTCTGCACTTCAACAGTCTTTTCAACCTCCCTCCTTACAACGGTCTCTCTGACCTCCATCTCCAAACAACTAACATCAGAACTCCGCAGGATATCTCGAAGAACAGAGGAAGAATGGGGGATCTCCGGACTTCCTTGCAAAGAGAGGGGCCTTGGAGAACTAAGGAAAAGCCTCAATTGTAAGAATAGAGGGAGAATGAGGAAATCTTCGGACTTCCTTGCAAAGAGATGGGTCTCGGAGGACCAAGGAAAAGCCTCAATTGTAAGGACAGAGGGAGAGGAGAAGGTGCAAGGAATTAGGTCCAAAGAGGGGCCTATTTATAGAAAGAAAGGGGAGTCTCCCTCTCTCCCACTGTCCCACTCTCTCACACTCTAAAAAAGAAAAAAATTTTGGGCCCGGCACTGTAGCAACCGCTACTCTAGCAACGAAATTTAAAAAAGCAAATTTCATTTTGCAGAAGAATACTGAAGCGACGACTGTAGCACGGCACTGTAGTAACGGTAATGTAGATAACATTGCACCATATGCAGAACTGTATGAAACTTTCACTGTAGCTGACGAATAATGTAGTAGAGTTACTATAGCAAAAGTTTGGGGCAATATTTTCATCCCGGACAAGCCAAATTGAACGTTTTTGGGGTCCCCAAAAAAGTTTTTCGACGTTCTGGATTCAATTTTGACACTTTCAGAGCTTAACGGGTCCTCTATGACCGGGTTTGAGCAAATTTATATTTTTTGGAAAGGAATTTTCTGATAATTTTCAACAATTTGATCAATTATAAGTATTATATCATATATTTTCTGACTCCTGAAGCTTCAATGTCCGAAAATAGGGGGCAACTAATACGTCATCAAAAAATTATCTTGATCGGGCATGAATCTCGATGCAGAATCAAGTTGGAAACTTCAAAAATTAATTCGGAGATCATCTAAACTCCGATTTCAACAAACTTACAGTCGAACTGAGCGTCTCAAAAGTACAAATGCAACGACACCAAATTCAATTCAATCCGAGCCCAAACTAAGGACCCGGAGCGCTGTTGGGAGCTTCATAACACTGTTTGAGTTATCAAACAGTCTTCGATTTTTACGAGCTTATACTCGAATCGAATGGCTCGACGAGACGAATCCAACGAGCCCAAGATCGCTGAATTACGACATCTCTAATACCTTCAAATGTCCAATGAACGGTGTACAATCGTAGAATTCGATATCGGCCGTCCATTCGACCACTCCCTATTCGCCCCTGATCTCACACCTATTTACAAGCCAGGCCACTCCAGAAAAACTATAAATAGAGCCCTCATTCTTCACAAGAGGGGCCAAGCAAGAAGAAAAGAGGAGAAGAGAAGGAAGAGGAGAAGGAAAAGAAGGAAGAAGCTTCTCCTCGACCACCGCCGGAACCTCGCCGGACCACCGCAGGAGCCTCGCCGGATCACCGCCGGAGCCTCGCTGGACCACCGTCGGAGCCTCGTCGGACTACCACCGGAGCCTCGCTGGACCACTGCCGGAGCCTCGCCGGACCACCGTCGGAGCCTCGCCGGACCACCGCCGGAGTTTCGCCACACCACCATCTCAATGCCCGACGTTCAGGCCCGATGTTCAGGCCCTACGTTCAATCCCGATGTTCAGGCCCGACATTCAGGCCCGACGTTCTGCTGAAGGCCCGACATTCTACTCAAGGCCCGACATTCTGCTCAAGTACCGACGTTTTGATGAAGGCCCAACGTTCTGCTCAAGGCCCAACGTTCTGCTGAAGACCCAACATCTGCTCAAGGCCCGACGTCTTCATCTGAGACCCTCACCTTCACTAGTGGCCCTCACCTTCGCCAGAGGCCCTCACTTTTACTAGTGGCCTTCACCTTCGCCAAAGGCCCTCACATTTGCCAGAGGCCCTTGTCTTTGCCAGATCATCATCAAAGGTCGTGTGCTCCACCAAAACATCACATGAGGCCCAGACTTTTGCTAGACCACTACTTAAGGCCGTGTGCTCCACCAGGACACCACCTGATGCCCATAGTTCTCCTAGAATACTGCCGACTATGGTCCTTTCGACCTCCGTTGCCTACTATGGTCCTTCCAGCCTCCATCAACAAGCAACGGTCTTTCTGACCCAGGTCTCCTGCCGACTACGGTCCTTCCGACCTCTGTCGCCTACTATGGTCCTTCCGACCTCCATCAACAAACAACGGTCTTTCTGACCCCGGTCTCCTTCCAACTACGGTCCTTTCAACCTCCGTCGCCTACTGCGGTCTGTCCGACCTCCATCACCAGACAACGGTCTTTCTGACCCAGGTCTCCTGCCGACTACGGTCCTTCCGACCTCCGTCGTCTACTATGGTCCTTCTAACCTCCATCAACAAAAAACGGTCTTTCTGTCCCTGGTCTCCTGCCGACTACGGTCCTTTCGACCTCCATCGCCTACTACGGTCCGTCCAACCTCCATCAACAGACAACGGTCTTTCTAACCCCGGTCTCCTACCAACTATGGTCCTTCCGACCAAACAAACATGTATATATAACTCCTACCATGTAATGCAATCTATATGATGTATATTTGCTACATCAATACAAGGCCTTCTCCAAATGAAGGGCCTCATTTATAATCGACTGCAAATACTAGTGGATTCATTCAAACTGGGCCAGGCCCCGTGGTATTCCCCCTTTTCAGGGGTTCTCCACGTAAAAACTCTAGCGTCTCTTATGAATGTTTCACCCCCTCTCTTATCTGCTTGTGTGTTGGATCTTCGTACAATGCTAAGACGTTAAACCGTATATTTCTCTACTGCCGTGAATATTCCAGGATGCAACAATAATAATGATAATAATAATAATAATTTAATTATTAAAATTGGGGGGGGGAGAGGGGCAGATGCAAAAAAAAAAAAGAATGACAAAAAAGAAGCAAAAATACATAAACATGAAGAAAAGGAAGCTTACAAAAAAAAAAATAGAAAGTGTTGATGAGCCCTAGGAGGGCCCTTTCATCATCGAGGTGTACCGGGTAGGAGCTTATCAGCTTATTGATCTGAATGGTGAGAGATCCGTCCAACTGATCGACGGTCGATAATTAAAGAAGTATTAGACATAAAATTGCTCAAGAAAATATTATGTTTAATGTACTATGTATTTCATGTGTGTTTATTAACATATACTTTTTATGTTTTGAAGTTCTCTTATAATACAAGAATGTTTTTCAAATACCCCACGAAAATCCCCATACATATAAGGTGCTATTTTTTACTTTAATGATTTAAAACTATCTAACATCTCCCTATAATATAGGTACATGTCAAATATTTATTTGGGTCGACATTGTGTCGTGTGTCGATCTCATCAAATTAATTTTTAAAATCCAAAAATACAAAACTTATCTTATTCTCCCTGTATAGTAGGGGGCCCTTTTAAATATTTATTTTGGTCGGCATCATGTTACATGTCAAGATCTTCAAATAAATATTTAAAATCATCAAATACGAATATCCTTTCAAATAATAAATTATGATGACTTCTCTTTTAAAGTATATATAAGTGATTGTCCAAAAAGTTTGGGACATTGCCTTTTTCAACATAAAAATAATTCAAAAGTTAGGAAAGAAGATCTTTGTAGCTACACATTTCAATAATTTGAGCTATAGCAACACAAGTCCTGCTGCCTAAAGCTTAAGATTCGAATGAGTATAAGAGGCTGGATTCAACAAGCCAAAATATAGCTGAATCGTTGACAGCTTCATCTACTCAACAAGCCATAATAAAGGCCATAGTAGAGGAACCCCCACATCGTTAACCCATCAATAAATTGTAAAAGAATGAACGATTATTTGGCTTGACAAGTTCAAATGGTCGTAGTTCACAATATTCTCCTAATTGACCAAAGAGTCAAAGTTATAGTGGGAAAAACAAATTCCCAATCAAGACAACTATCGAATGTGCATAAACTCTAAAGTCTTCAACCACAATGGATGAATTCAAATCTACTAACTTCAATAAATTAATCATTGGGGAGCGCATTTCTCTATACTAAAGTCTAAAGCCTGAATGAGCACAAGTGGCTAAACTTAACAAGCCAAAACGTGGTTGAGTCCCTGGCAACTTCGTCTACTCAATAAGCCACGAGAAAATCCGTAGTAGAGGAACCCTCACTTTAGTAGTCAAACAGCGAAGAGCTATCAAACCCTTATTCACCTAATCTAATGAACTCAAATAACTCAAATTATAGTCTTTTCAATGGGTAAAAGGTCAATATATTACCTATATTTGATAATATCAACTAAACCCAAAGCCAGCGATATTCTCTTTTCACTAAGTCCGCGGTACAAAATATAGGATAAAATAAACCCAAATACCATAACTCAGACTAAAGCCATGTCAACATGGGATATCAAGCCCCGTAGAAAGTCTATACAACTATTACACATCTTTGTGTTCTGAGGGTTAGCAAATCACAGAAACATGATAGTGGATCTCCGACATGTACTATATCCCTCAACACTACACGAAAGTTACATGCAATGAGCATAGAAAATAATAGAATGATAATGCATGTAAAATATTTGAGAAGGGTCTCTCCAAGTCAGCAGAGTAACTCTTCGAAAAAGATGCTAGAGCCATCAGAGCTAACTCTATAATGGACGTTGAATATGCCGACATGTCAAATGCCTCTGCTAGTAACTCTACACCAGCCCTGAAAAACTCACCAAGCCAAAACAACCCAAGGATCCAATGGGAAGGAAGTAAAAGTATCCATCGTGCCATATCTAGTAAAGTCTGACATCCTAGCTTCATGGGAACTCTCTACCAAGCCTCAGGAGGAAGAGTGCACAACCACAGACATCGTGGACCCATCAACGCCCCCTTAAAAATCAAAAGGTGTCGTAATGCAGGGTTATCTACCAGGTTCATAGAAGCTCTAGTGTGCTAAGAGCCTATATTCCTGTGAGAGGATTGCAATACCTTTATATGACATAGCTCATGCACTACATTTGATGCTCTTATAATAAGAGGTATAGTACCATCAACAATAGTATAGTCCTCATTATGTCTCCCGATGTCAAAAAGATAATAAAGAAAGGTGTAAATTTAAATGGCAGGGGAAACATCAATAAACCAACTACTAACAAAGAGAAAGAGATGAAAGGGTAGGAAAGTACTTCTATCATCTCTGGCCTCTAAGGTGTCCCACCGATGTCTATGTCCCCTCGGTACTCCTAACACCCTCACTATGTGCTTGTACCTTCAAGTGTCGTGCTCTAAAGAAGGGTTGAAGGATAGTTGCGCCTAGGTCAGCCGTATATAGCTGACACCTATTTGACTGGACAAAAGAGCTAGTTGAAAACTTGAACTGATATTGAGCCTCAACAAATGCAACCACATCAGAGTAGCTGTGTAGAATCGAGCCTCTTATGGGACAACATGCATACATCGAACATCTA
This sequence comes from Dendrobium officinale, assembly GCA_019514585.1. Lineage (NCBI taxonomy): Eukaryota > Viridiplantae > Streptophyta > Magnoliopsida > Asparagales > Orchidaceae > Dendrobium > Dendrobium officinale. Next base: position 6,671,286 of record CM033696.1, on the reverse strand, counting down.
TAACTCTAGGAACGAACGGTCGCCAGTCGTAGGCTGTAGCATGAGAAATATCAAACTACCTAGCTACCCTGTTGGGTTGGTAACCCTCCAACGTCACAAAACCACCTAGATAATGACACAAATAACTTGGGCGCATGCTCATAATGTTCTCACCCACGATCAGTATAATATTACTATGAAGTAAAGTATGCTCATGTGAAAGCAAGTTTTTCTTTTATTTTCCTTTCAGGTTTGTCCGGACGAAGTGGAGTTCGTCCGGGATGAACATTTAAAAAAATTTGGTGACAGAGAGCTTCGTCCCAGAACGAAGGTATGTTCGTTCATACGAATTTTGGCCAAAGAACATCGTTTAAGGGTTAAAATCCATTTTCGTTTGTATGATCCGTATCCAGAGGAGATCGTCCTGGGACAAACGAAGAGCATCGTCTAGACGATCCTGTTTGATAAATATCTGAATCATGTTATTTTTGAAGAAAGAGAAAGTATATAAGAGAGAGAAACGAAGGAAAGAGAAGCAAATCCGCATTTTGGGTGACTTCGGTCTGTTTTCATCCGTCGCCGTAGATGGGAAAGTAGACCGACTCGAGGTAAGGTACATTATGCATTTCACAATTTTCAAAAATGTGATTTTTGATGGATTTTTTTTAAATTCGTTTTCCGCTAGCGAAAAATGGGTATAACTTCGCACCTGTAAAACGTTTACCGTGTAACTTTTGATATGTTATAGAGATTTGTAATTTTGCACGTTTTGAGTATTTTCTGGAAGATTTTCGCCGGGTATTTTGAATTCTGTAGAGTTTTCATCGAATATGAAATTATCTGGATGTTGAAAAATATTACTTCAGTATAATGAAAGTTTTGAAATGATGTTTTCTACGATCTCTGGTAATTTGAAAATTTTCCGAAACTGTGAATTTTGATTTGTTAAATTTCCGTTGTCTGCCGTTATACTCTCTGACGATATTCTGATATGAATATGATTTCTCTAAATCTGATGTGATTTGATATTTGATGTGATTTGAATGATATCAAAAAGGAGGCATAAGGGGCGAGAATTCGTTGAGATTTTGTCTGGGTCTGGGAATATGAAAATGAATTATGATATTATAATTCTGTATATCTGATATATTCTTGTGCTGTAAGCATAAAGGGAGGTATAAGGGGCCAGAATCTGTTGAGATTCTATCTGTGTCAGGGAAGAGAGGCATAAGGGGCCAGAATCCTCTGAGATTCTGTCTGGGTCAGGGAAATCTGTTTTGAAATATGATTTAAATGTTTTTTGAAATCTGTTCTGAACTTTGATTTGAATTTTGATTTGAATAATTCTGTTACATGAATTTGATTCAGTTCTTATGTCTCTGTTATTTGATTTTTATCTAATTATCTGTTATGTGTGAATATTTGAAGTCTATTCATTTATTTGTTATCTGTTCTATACGAATATCTGCATTCTATCTGATTATATGATTTTCTGTATGATTATCTGAATTATGTACTGCTATTTGAATAAACTATTTTTGATGGTTTTTGAATGAGAGTTCTGGAGATTTTGATCGGTTAGTGTAGTTTTGCTGAGCTGTTAGCTCACTATGGTTATCTTCGTGGTTTTCAGGTTCTGGCAAAGGGAAGGAGGTTTTGGACTAGCTGTTCAGTGTCTGATCTGAGACTAGGTATTTTTGCACTTTTGATTTTTGTATGATTATGACTATTCGCTTTTATATTCTGTACTTTTTGTTTATAGCCATGCACTGTAATGTACTTGATTATTTGATGAAATAAAGAAGAAAATATTGGATGAATTTATGTATATTTGGATGTTTATAGTTGCTCTGTATTTTCTGTATGTCTATTTATTGGAAAAAAGTCTGAAAATAAATTCCAAAACTAGATCCTGGATTCATCCGTCGCGACTCAACGTGATGGGATTCGTTTCGGTCGGGTTGGATCAGATGATGAGCAAGACACAGAATAGAGTTTTTGCTGTTAGATCTGAAGATGTAGATAGACATCTACAAATATTTATGAGATTGAAGCCTTCGAGGTTTGAGAGCACTATTGAGCTAAGAGCAGTTGAGGAGATTGGAAAAGACATTTGATGGCATGCAATGTCCTCCTGATAGAAAGGTACCGCTAGCAGTTTTTCTGTTAGATGGTGAAGCAAAGCACTAGTGGATGAGCCAGCAGGAGGAGAAATTCCAAGGTAAACTGAACTCCTTGATTACTTGGGAAGAATTTTCTGAAGTATTCAGATCTTGGTTTGTGCCCCCTTCTGCTAGACAATAAATGTAAGAGATATTTCTGAGGTTGGTTCAAGGGAGAAAGACAGTTATGCAGTACGAGGAAGAGTTTACTGCTTTAGCCAGATATGCCCCATAGTTGGTGAGTACTTCTGCGAAAAAGTGCTGTAGATTTCTAAGGGGATTACGAGATAGTCTGAGGCAACTCCTAGTACTATTTCATATTTCTTATTTCTCTGAGCTTATGGAGAGAGCTCGATTGATAGAGAATGATATGATGGCTACTCAGCAGTGGTGGACTGCTAGTAGGAAGAGATTCAGTGGTGATACATCTGGTAGTAATTTTTCTGGAAAGAAAAATAGATTTATATCTGGAGACTCCAAGAGAAGTGGACAGTCAGCATCTGCTACAGTTTTTGGTAGTGGCAATATGGCCAATTCTGGTTCAGTCAATGGGGCCCCGGTGTGCCAAAATTGTTGACGACGATATTTTGGCCAGTGTTACAAGATGAATGGTCAGTGTTTCAGATGTGGTCAGCTAGGACATCGGATTGCAGAGTGTTCACAAGCCAGATTTGATCGATGATATGAGTCCAGATCTGAGAGCTTTGTTAGACCAGCGGGAAGGCCGAGGGCAATTCCTCCATGTACTGTTTCTGAAGGATCATATGGTAGAACTAGTGGTTCAGGTTCTGTGGCAAGGAGACCACCTAGTGGTAATCAGAGGGAGCCTAGTAGTTCTATAGCTCCAGTTCAGTCACGTGTGTATAGTTTGAATCTGCAAGAGGCTCGAGTTGCTCCAGATGTGGTGACAGGTATGTGGTGGGAAAAATTATGTCACCATGCAGATTTTGATTTCTCCTATTTTGTAATCGAATACTGCATTGAGAATAAAGTATAATCTTGAAAGATTGACACAGTATTCTATAATGGATTTAACATCAAAATAGGGTTTTAAAAAGATATATTTCTATGTCAAATATAGTTCAAAGAATAACATATCATCTCGAAAGATGAATATAAAATTCTATAGAACATGTTTAAAAATAGAAATAATTTTTTTTTTTGAAAAAGTTTATCCATTCTTTTATTTAGATATAACAAGGAGAATATTATATCATCTTGAAAGACGAACATAACATTCTTCAAGACATTCAAAACAAGAATAGATTTTATAAAATTTATCATTTCTAAAATTGAATATAATAAGCAGGATATTATATTATCTGAAAAGATACTAATAACATCCTACAAATATATTTAAAATTAGAAATAAAGATTTAAAGACATCTGTATTACCAAAGATTCTTCTCTTATTTTATATAAATAAAATAAGGTTTATTTTAGTCTGAGGTTCTCAAATTCCTATAGGAGCAAGCTCCTATAGTTAATTACATCCTAAGAGGAGTGCTCCTAAGAAAACTCTCGATTAAAGCAGTGATTTCATACCCTTCTGAGTACAAAGTAAAAGACAAGGAAACAGAAGTAGGAATTTTTCAAGGAGAAAGCTCAATGTTGAACATTTATTAGCGGGTCAAAGGAAGAAAAGTAGGAGGCGTCGGATTCTGAGAAGCTCAGAGACAACCTCAGCCTACCCTATGTTAGGCTTTACATTTTAGGAGAAAATTTTATGTTTAAATTGACATTTTATTAGAAATTTGAGATTATATTCCCAGAGGGTGAGGACTTAAGATCTAAAAAGAATCTGCCTCATAACCTAAATCTAATTTGGGTACTACAAAGTAGTGACCCGAACCTAACTAATGAAATGGAAATCTGGACTTATCCCGGCCTGGATTAGGGATCCAGCTAACCATCTAGGCACTTTAAAACCATGTGTCTGGTTACTTATGAAAGATGGGTAGGGACGTTGCTTAAGTTTTAAGGAATTGGGGGCCGACATCTAAGACAGTTCCTAATTGGCCCCTTGACTTATGTAGGGTGGAAAATGTCTATAAATGCAATTAATATTTTAGACTTTTTTTAATTTGTATTTAATGCAATGCATGCTAATTGACTCAAATGCATAAAATGATAATGAAGCAGTTTAAAAATTTTGGATTAGAAAATAGATTTTTTCCTAGAGATTATACAACTTCCCCTTTGACAGAACTGCACCCTCATAGGTCAAGTGGTCTGCCAGAACCCGCAGGCGTGGAGGTGCCTAACAAAATTTTATTAGAATTTCAAGTAAAAGAATTTTGAGCGTAACCTTACGAAAAAAATCTCTCCGATTCAAATCCAGGCTAAAATAAAACACGGCATGCAAGGTCCTAAAAAAATCTACTGCACAAACAATGTAAACAATCAATTTTAATAATCCAAATATAATATCCAATGTCCAATGTCCATATTACACCCAGAATTTGCAGAAAAGTAAAGTGGACGGGCACCACTGACAACAAATCCGGATTCTAATCCTAAGAATGACGCAAGTGATTTTTGAAATGGGACATACTGTTCCTTAAATCTTCATTTCTTCATCTTCTTTCTTCAATTTTCTTGTTCTATCTTTTCTTCTTCTACGAACTTCTCGGGTCCATCGGATTCTGGATATCCAAATGAAAAGAAACTCATCCCTAAGAGGGTTATTTTCTTTTCTATTGGATATTTAAATCATCCTAATCTGTCTTTCCAAATAAAAGAGAATAATCCTTTAAGGTATATTCTCCTTTCTTTAGATTCCAAATTGGATGTAATATCCCATTTTCAAAATTACTTTCACATTTATGATAATTTTCAAATACATTTGCATTTACATTACATTTCACAGAAAAAGAAAGAAAATCTAGACCACCTGTAGGGTTATCCTAAGAAAAAATCATCCCAAGCAGTTATATATAAGCATTTTAAATTAAACCAATTAGCCACACTTGGCCACACTCTTTCTTATTTGGGGGCTAAGCAACTGGAGTACCTGTAGCATTTATATAAAATTTTTGATTAATTAGCCCCCTTTTTCTGCCATGCATGAGTGTGGCCACATGCAGAAAATCATATTAACAATCCAGATCGCTCCTAACCTATAGGTAATCTAATCGTTAATCAAATCACAACACAGAGTGCAGTAAAAATAAATAAACAAACACACCAACATTTTACAACCAGCATGCAATAAAACTCGAGAAAAAGCCCATCTTAGTGCAATAAAGAAATAAACACCGGCCTAACCTAAAACTAGAGTTGGTTGTCCTAGCAAACAAATCTAAGTGTGTGTATTAGAAAATGTGGTTTTGATATATCCTAAATCAATTATTATTTAAAAGAAAATTTTTAATTAATTAAATTTAATTTGTTAAATAAATAAGTAAAAATTAAATAAAATAATAATAATAATAATGAATGTCACTAAGTTTTCTATGTTAATATTTCTACCCTAAAGTGTACATGCATCCTAAGTCTAAGTTTTCTAAGACCCGATCCTTAATTTTTGTCCTTAAATGTCATTACTGTTATATGGGATAAAAATTTGTTATTACTAACCCTTAGGACTTTGCACGTGTGTAAAAGAAGTTTGGGGATCTAAAAATAAAAAGTAATCCTAATTAAATTGAAGTTACTACAGAGACCTAAAGGAATGGTTCACGCACACCACATCAAGAGGTCCCTAAGGCTTTCTAAGTTTAGAAATACTCACAATCAACGGGGGCTACGACCCGGTGGTTTCGCCCGTAGCACCTCTACCCGGTTGGATAGAGGCGACTGACGTCATTAACTCCTTGTACTTTTGTTCCCTCGACCGATTCCATTCATCATAGTTCATGCAAATAAACCAGAAAAATAGAGAATTAGAAAACACATTTAATAATTAATAATAAAATAATTGAAATTTACTGAAAATAAAAGACGTACCTTTCTTCGGGCTTGAACACTGGTTCTGTTGCTTGCTTCTTGGAACCTTTTCTTTCAGAAGTATACTTTATATCTTTCAAACATTCACTTACATTTTTCCAAACTTACACAATTTTCATAAAATAAACACTTTACCTTTCACATTTACATATTTTACCATTCCCAAAATCATACTCTACATTTTCCTTTTCAAAACACTTTTATACATTTCAATATTTAAAGTACCTTTCTACACATTTCAAATTTCAACACATATATTTATCATTTCTAAAATAATACTTTTCATTTTTCAAAATCATAAAATTCACTTTTCAAACCAAACACACACTTTTCAAAATGTACATGCTTTATTTTCAAAATATACACATCTCACCCTTCCAAAGTTCACACTTATACTTTTCAAAACATATACTTTTTTCATTTTTATACATTTCTCTTTACTATTCACATGTACATTTTGGCTTTTAAAAGCATTCGTACTTTTCAAAACACACACAAGTTCCATTTTTCTAGAATATACACAATTTTCACCTTTACAAAAACTCCACGTCTCTACCTTTCAAATCGATATTTATGCTAAATACAACTCAAAGAAAGAATTAAAACCAACTTTATTCTCTTCCAAAACCAGTGAAGCTTTTCAATTATACCAAAGACATCATTGTATTGAATCTATGATTGCTTACAATTAAATACATAGAACACATGGATATATATATATATATATATATATATATATATATAATAACTACTGTCAAATGTTTTAAGTGAATACAACTTTTCAAATTGATGAAACTAAGCTCCAACAAGAAGATATATTACATCCTGCTATCATCATAATATATTCTTATTTTTGTTGACATCTCCAATAAAATAAAGATTGATAAATGACTAACATAATGAAGAAGAGAGATGTAACCAAATAAATAGATATATCCACTTGCTTACCAAGATGAATTTCATGCATTTATTTACATTCCAACAAATATTCAAGATTTCTTTTATTGTCAACTTCGTCATTTTTAAAAGATAGAAGGGAATTAAAACTTGTTTCAGATTTTTCTCTAAATAATCATGGCAAAAGACAATCTCTAATAAGATTTATCAAACACTTTGAATAAATAAAAAAAAAATTATTTCTGGATGAAAATCATTAAGTGGACTCATATCAACAATGGAAGAGACTAACAATTCTTTTAAGGACTCTAGCTCATCATTATTACCATTAAAACAAAAAATTTAAACTTACATATGCTGGAGAAAGAGAGAATAAAACTTTAAACTTTTAAGGTTTTCATTAATGGCAAGGGTCATTTGGGGTGTTCTAAATTCTAACTTGGATGATAGGCAACTGATTACAGTTCTAAAAATAATAATAATAATTTAAATACTACCACATTAGATTATAATTACATCTTTCCATCTAATATTGAATTGTATAGGATTGATATATATATATATATATATATATATATATATATATATACTCGCAAAATATGTGTTCAATGAAGATGATTTAACTCGAACATAGATTACATTGGTTTTCATCAAGCTATCTCTTATTCCAAGCAAAACTATGGCAGGTATAGGAAGGTAGAAGAAGCAATTACCTAGATCTTGATGTCCGAATTCAAAGGAGATGGGGAGATTTTCGCCTGGGATCGTTGCGAGCAGACAACGAATGGAGAGGGGTTGTGCGAACTGGCCTGGGCGTGCAAACGAGAGGAAGCGACGGGGTTGAGGGAGCAGTTCGGGATGTTGTTCATGCGATATGGAGAGAATGAGGGAGAGTTCGGCTCTTGCTTGGGTATTTCGGAAGTGAAAAAGGGGAAGAAAGTAACGGGCTGGGAGGTTGTTTCTTGTGAATGAGAGGAGAGGGAGTTCGTGCGTGTACTGGAGGAGATGAGTGGGCTATGCTTCATGCGAATTTCAGAGAAAGGGAGAGAGAGTGGACCGTGAACTGCTAAGGAGTTGAGGTGGTTGTGCGAAGTAGAGGGAGAGAGGGAGCAGTTCACGAGTGGGAGAGGGTGAGATGAGGAGTTTTTGTGCGAACAGAGAGTAGGGGGTTCGGGTAAGTGAGTTCGTGAACTATCCTGGGCGAGAGAGAGAGAACTATGGATTGAGTGGGTTTGTTATTGATTTAAATTAACTCTAATCACATCTTATTTTAAAATAAATTAAAGGTTTAGATTAATTATAACTTAAAATGAAATAAAAAATTAGTTTATAATTCAAATTAATTTAGAGACTAATTAGAAAATAATTGATAATTTAAAATATATATTTTGAGTTAATTTTAAAATCAAAATAATTTTAAATTACTAATTTTATCTCATTTATAATATTTTAATATCAATTAAGTCGAAACAAATCAATTTAGATTAATAGAAGCTGTGTTGTTATATTATCGAGTCAATTTTATTTATAGTGTCAATTTAAGATGGATTTAGAAGTTGAGTTTATTTGAATTGACTGATAGGTTCGAGTCGATGCTACGTCAGTGGGTGTCCACCTAAGGGAAATCCTGCGGGTGCGACATCTACACTAGGTTAGGAAAACCTAGGTACTAGAGTCGATTCTGGAGAAATTGATCTCGAATAAAGAGGTCAACAAATGGATATAGGCATGATAAACTTGCCAAAGTTTATCGTGCGTATTGGCGTTGACCGAAATGATCAACTAGTTCCAGAGTTGAAATTGAAGATTTGAGTATATGAATTGAAGGAATTTTGAGGTTTGATAGAAAATCTAGATAAAGTTGATAGAGTTTTGAGTTGATTCAGTAATTCTGAAGTTGATGTTGGTATTGATTCTTTATCAAATAATAACAAAAGATATTAGTATCATTTGGTAAAGTTAAGATTTGAGAATTTTGAATATAATGAATTGAATGTAGTTTGAAAGGAATGTAAGAGTCTGATTTGAGTTTAGTTTAGAGTTGAATGAGATTTGGCACGAATAGAAATTTTGAATTTGATTTTGATATGATTGAAACTTTTTTTTATAAATCAAGACTAACTTCAAGAATGTCATTAGGATGAAGAGAAGATGCTGCTAGGGATGCTTATACTTCTCTTTGGAACGAGGATTAGGATGCCACTAGGGATGCTTATTCCTAACTTCAAAGATGTCAATAGAATGCCGTATGAGGACTTACACCTAAAGACGAATTTAAGATTTAAAATTTAATGAAGAGAAGATGCCGCTGGGGATGCTTATACTTCTTCTCGGAATGAAGATTAGGATGCCACTAGGGATGCTTACTTCTAACTCCAGAGATGTCAATAGGATGCCGTAGGAGGACTTATACCTAAAGACGAATTTAAGATTTAAAATTTAATGAAGAGAAGATGCCGCTGTGGATGCTTATACTTCTCCTCAAAACGAAGATTAGGATGCCACTAGGGATGCTTACTTCTAACTCCAGAGATGTCAATAGGATGTCATAGGATGACTTATACCTAAAGACGAATTTAAGATTTAGAATTTAATGAAAAGAAGATGCCGCTAGGGATGCTTATACTTCTCTTCGGGACGAAGATTAGGATGTCACTAGGGATGCTTACTCCTAACTCCAAAGATTTCAATAGGATGCCGTAGGAGGACTTATACCTAAAGACGGATTTAAGATTTGAGATTTAATGAAGAGAAGATGTCGCTGGGGATGCTTATACTTCTCCTATGGACGAAGATTAGGATGCCACTAGGGATGCTTACTCTTAACTTCAAAGATGTCAATAGGATGCCGTAGGAGGACTTATACCTAAAGACGGATTTAAGATTTAAGATTTAATGAAGAGAAGATGCCACTGGAATTCTTATACTTCTCCTCGGAATGAAGATTAGGATGCCACTAGGGATGCTTATTCCTAACTTCAAAGATGTCAATAGGATGCCGTAGGAGGACTTATACCTAAAGACGGATTTAAGATTTACAATTTAATGAAGAGAATTGATTTCTTTAAAACTATGGATCATTTCTCTTTATCACAAATGACATTGACAAACTATATAAATATTCTATTAGGGATAAAACATTTGTATATGTCATTTTCTAGAAGAGAATGGAAAATATTTGGAAGAATTAAAATTTTGAACATTTATTGAATTGAAAATTTATTCCCTTTTTTAATATAGATGATCCTTATAACTTACAAATATTCCACTGGGGATTTTGTTTTTATATTGGATCATCATATGTGAAAAAGGAAAACTAATAAAAGGACAATTCTACAATAGTATTATAAAACATCCCAATTATTTTAAATCTTGCAACCTTTCAATTTTGATTTTCAAAAGTATACAAATCACTTGGACCCAGTACAATATATGACATTCAAAAACTTGAGAACAACGTATATTCTGAGAAATTTGTAATTTTATTGCAAAATCATCATAACAACGTCATTACACATAGTATTTTTTAAGAAAACGCCCATTGATGGGTAACATAGGACGATCACCCTTACAATCCACCAATTGGTAAGATCCTCCTTGGTAGACTTTCTCCACCACAAAAGGACCTTCCCAGGTAGGCTCAAATTTACCCCCAAACCTTCTATGAGTCAAGATAGGTCTACGTAAGACCAACACAAGCTCTCCTACTCGAAAGGTTCTAGGGCGGACCAATTTATCATGTGCTTGAACCATACGAGATTTATATAACTCGAGGTTCTGTTGAGCCTGCAGTCGCTTCTCTTCTAAACCTTCGAGTTCTTCTAGTCGAAGTCGGGCATTATGTTCAGATGTGATACTATTGTTAATTGCAACTCTTAAAGAGGGAAGCTGTACCTCTAAAGGGAGAACAGCCTCTTCCCCAAAGACTAAAGCAAACGGTGTAGACTGAGTTGGGGTTCTATATGTGGTTCGATAAGCCCACAAAGCTTCACCCAACTTTTCATGCCACTGTCGCTTATTGTCCTCTAAGCTTTTCTTTAAAATTCCTACCAACGTCTTATTGAAGGCTTCCGCTAATCCATTCGCCTGTGGATAATAGCTTGTGGAGTATCTCCAATCGATATTATGACGTTTAGCAAAATTATTCAGTTTGGTACTTTTGAAAGAGGGACCATTATCGGATATAATTCGACGAGGAATGCCGAATCGATATGCGATATGGTCTCTAAAGAATTGGAGCACGTTATGAGTCTTAAATTCTCGTAGTGGAATAGCTTCCGCCCATTTTGAAAAGTAATCTGTTGCTGCTAGGATGAACCGGTGACCTTTAGAAGAGGGAGGATCGATAGGGCCAATGATATACGTACCCCAACTTTCAAAAGGCCATGAAGCAATTGTTGGATGTAGGACATTAGGAGGTTGGTGTAGGACTACACCATGTACTTGGCACTGATGACAACGACGTGCAATAGACATACAGTCGTCAATCATTGAGGGCCAATAATATCCTAACCTTTTAATTTTCATCTTCATTTTAGGACCAGATTGGTGAGCACCACACAATCCGGCATGTACCTCAGTCACAATCTTTGGGCTTCCTGTTTGTTAAGACAACATAACCACAATTGATCAAAAGACCGGCGGTACAAAGTGTCGTTTATCAGCGTATAAGAGAGAGCCCTTCTCTTAATCTGATCTGCAGTAGATTTCTCTTGAGGGAGTTTGTTTTCTTATAAGTAGTCAATGAAAGGTTTTCTCCAGTCAACCGTTTCATCATTAACAGCAAGAACAATCTCACCCTTAGAAGGAAAAATTTTATTTATGTATTCCAAGTCTATAGAAGATAAGATTTTGCGACCTTGAACTTCTATAGAGATTGTCTCTTCTTCTATACAAGCTAACTCTTTTGCAAGTTTTGCAAGGGCATCCACCATAGAATTTCTTCCACGGGGTACCCTATACAAAGTTACATTTGGAATTTGTTCGAGAAGCTTCATAGTGTACTGATAGTACGGAAGAAGTTTAGGTTTCAAGACTTTGTAAATACCACCAACTTGATTGATAATAAGTTAAAAATCTCCAAAGATCTTGATTTTCCCGATTTCCATTGATATTGCTAATTCTAAACCAGTTATTAGAGCTTCGTATTCAGCTTCATTATTAGTGAAAGGCTCTAATAAATGATAAGAATAATGCAACAATCATTTTTCAGGGGTTATGAAAACCAACCCAATACCGGCCTTCCCTGGGATTAATTCCTGAGGTTCCCTAATCTTTTGTGAAGATGCGGCACCATCAAAATATAACTCCCAGGTATTTCCTTCCTGCTCCTCTAAACTCATAATTTGTTCATCAGGGAGATCATCATTTAGAGGGGACTCAGCAGGGATCGGGTGTGCTGCTAAGAAGTCAGCTACGGCTTGACCTTTGATAACACATAAGGGTATAAACGTGATATCAAACTGGAGTAAGAATATTGACCATTTTACCAAACGTCCTGACAACGTTGGACGAGTCATCAGGTATTGGAGTGGATTGACTCTAGAAATGAGATTGATTTTATGAGCTAACATATAATGCCTTAATTTCTGTGCAGCAAAAATTAAGGCTAAATAATGTTTCTCAATAGGTGGGTAATTAGCTTCAGTTGGTAAAAGTCGTCTACTCAAGTAGTAAAGTGCATTCTCTTTTACTTCCTCGTTAGTTTGGGCTAACAAGGCGCCAAGAGAACTGTCTAAAGCTGCGGTGTAAAGTATTAAGGGTTTTCTCGGAATAGGAGCCGCTAAGACTGGAGGTGTTAACAAATACTGTTTTATGCTTTCAAAAGAATTTTGACACTTTTCATCCCAATGAAATCGGGCATCTTTCTTACACAAAGCAGCAAATGGTTGACACCTACCGGACAAGTTAGAAATGAATCTCCGTAGATATGCCAACCTACCTTGAAGAGATCTTAATTGGGTTAGACTTTTAGGAGGTGGCATATCTAAGATGGCTTTTATTTTGGAAGGATCAATTTCTATACCTCGGTGTCTCACTACGAACCCCAAGAATTTCCCTGAAGTAACTCCGAAAGCACATTTCAAGGGGTTCATCTTTAGGTCATAGCGGCGCAACCTTTCAAAAATGATTTTCAGATCATGAAGGTGGTCTTCCCTTTGATGACTTTTGACAACCAAATCATCGATATAACATTCCACTTGTTGGTGGATTAAATCATCGAAGATTTGGGTCATAGCTCGCTGGTAAGTTGCACCAGCATTTTTAAGTCCAAAGGGTATGACTTTGTAACAGAAGACCCCTATAGATGTTCTGAATGCAGTAAATTTTTCATCTTTAGGAGCCATCTTGATTTGATTATATCCAGATGAACCGTCCATAAAAGAGAAAATTTCATGCTCAGAGGCAATGTCTACCATGAGTTCTGGTATGGGTAACGGGAACTCATCTTTCGGACATGCCTTATTCAGATCCCTATAATCGATGCATACGCAAATTTGACCACTTTTCTTCTTTACTGGGACGACACTAGCCAACCAAGAGGGATATTTCTCCTCTCGAATAAAACCTGCATCGATCAGTTTCTTAACTTCAGTTATTACTTGTTGTTCAATTTCTAAACGCATGCGTCGTGGGGCTTGTTTGACAGGGATTATATCAGGTTGAATTTCAAGTTTGTGAACTGCTATTTCTGGAGATAATCCGGGCATTTCATCATAACTCCAAGCGAAGCAATCCTTAAACTCTGAAAGTAACTTGACTAAGTTATTTGACTCATCCTCGTTCAATAAGGCACTTATGAACGTCGGACGTGGATTTTCTTCGTTACCAAGGTTAATTTCTTTTAGTACGTCAATAGTTGATTGGATTTCCTCCTCGAGTTCAGGAGGTGACTCCTTAACTTGAAAGTCATCCGAATCATCTAAAGTTTCTAAGCAAAATTCATTAAGATTTTCAATGTCCTCTATAAAAAGATGATCAGATCCTACATTGTTAGTAATTACTAAGCAATAATAATCATCATCAAATGGACAAACAGTATTAAAGCCTAGTCCTTCTTTTAACTTTGGTTTATGGAATTTCGTATTCCAAAGATTTTCAAAGGACTGAGCTTGACGTTTAGTCCAAGTAGATGGGGCTAGACCTTGCTCAATTAAATTTTTAACACAATAAGGATACCAATCAAAAGGGAGTTCCACTATTTCATTCATAAAAGGATCATCAATGTGTACATCAGTTTCAACATTTTTGCTAGAAGAAGGAATAAACTTAACAGCTTTACAATCATCGCTCAAAGTAGGTGAAACTTTAACTGCCAACCCGGCTATACTATCTTGAGATAGTGGGGTTAGAGCTAAAGTTTTCACATATCCTTTAAGTCTTTCATAGGTAGAAAAATCTGAATCATCCTCTATATTTGCCTAAATTTTATCTTCATCACTGTCATTTTCCAAAGAGATCTTAAATTTTGGCCTTTTGTTACTATTTTCATCCTTCGATACACATGATTCATCATCTGAACCAGATTCTAAATCGCTGTGTATCGTAGGGTTTTGATTTTGTATGCTTTCATACATTGCACTTTCATGATTTTGCCATCCTCTGCCTCTACCTCGCCCTCGTTGGGTCATCCTACTACCTCTTTGTGAGGGAAGAGCAGGATGCCAACGAATGCTATCTTCGAGGCAGGTATATTCTTCATCTATTTTTTCTTCTTTTTTCTTTTTCATTTTTCTTTTCAAGTGCAATTTCATTTTTGGCCAATTTAAGATCTTTGGAAACAACTCTTTGTTTTTTAGGCAAATAATAGGCGGCATCTTCATAAATTCCTACTTCATGAATAGAGAATGGTTGCAAGTCTCCCTTAATACAGTGCTCAGTACCATCTCTGATGTACTTGATACACTGATGCAGGGTTGAAGGAACCATCCTATATTCGTGAAGCTAGGGTCTACCTAAAAGAGCGTTAAAAGATGTTGGAGCGTCTATAATATGAAACTTTGCTTCAGTTTTAAAATCTTCTATCTTCAATAACAAAGTAACTGAACCCAAAGCCCTCTCGCCATTTTCGTTATAACCCCGTAAAATCATCTTATCTGAGCTGAGCTTACGGACGTCTATTCTCAAATAGGCAAGAGTTCTTAGAGTCATAATATTAACTGATGCACAAGGATCTACAAGAATACGTGACAATCTGAAGTTATCTATGTTCACTGTTATGTATAGTGGACGGTTGTGATCAGCCGTCCCTAAACACAGATCTTCATCAGAAAAAGAAATTTCAGAAACTCCTCTGGAATAAAAAGCTTCATCAGGCTGTGCAGCTGCTAACTGGGCCATGCAAATATCCGGATCTAACAAAGCTTTGATTAACGCTTCCCTCATTTCTTTGGAAAGGATCAAGGCGTCGTAAATACTCAATTTGGCAGGCAGCTTCCTGAGATGAGCTAGGACATTGTAATCGACCTTGGGCATTTCACTCTCAATTGGACTATGAAAAGGAACAGGTTGAGGTGGAAGAGAAGACTTCGGCTCATCAATAACTTGCTTTCCTTTGTCTTCAGAAGAAGCGTGAGGAGGTAACACTTTGCCACTACGAAGCTTGATTTCCACTATCTCTTCAGAAGAAGTGACAGGCAGGTTATCTTCTTCGACCTCAGCTAATTCTGATTTTACTTCTGTTAAATTTTCAGAATTAGACATCTCAGCTTCAATACAGATAGGCGTACCCTGCAAATCAAGAACAGGGACATCACTATCTGAATAATAGCCAAGAGAGTGTTTTAATTCTTCAAAATCAAATTGATTATACAGAGAATCATTTTCAGATATATTTTTCAAGTCATCTGTAACATCATTATCAGAAATAGGCAAGATATAAGTAGAATCTTTTTTCATTGATTTGATATTATCACACTTAACAAAATAAAAGTCATCTAAGACAAGAGGATTGAGGATAACAGTCTCCCCATCCGAAGAAAACACAACTCTACTAGATACATCACAATCAAAACTACTAAAAGCATCAAAACGATCTCTAGTGTCCTCCTTCTCCTGAACTATAGGACCCTGGCTGACTCGGGCTTCCTTGAACTCTGAAGGTGGAGTCATCTCTACATCATCTTCTGGAACTATCAGATCAACCTGGAGAGGCTTCTGAGCTCCCAAAGACTCCTGAAGAGAAGAAAAGTAAAGTTTTTTTAGAAATTTCTTTGAAGAACGGGATAAAACTATATCCCAAGTTAAATTAGAATCTGAAAAGGAAGTAGGAACGATAGGCTCACCAGTCACACACTTAGATGATCCCTGCCCCGGATCCATTAAGTATTCCTTGGGAATCACTACAGCTCCTAATTTCATATTCCTGTCAAGCCATTCTTTAAAAGTGATGCAATCTTCAAGTTGATGGCCTAACATCTGATGGTAAGGGCAATAATTAAACTGATCTGACTTACCCACTTCTTCTGGCCTTCTAGGTGCAGGCAATTTGAAGTCTGGCTTTTTCAGAAGATTTTTGAAGATCTTCTTCAAAGCCTCCTTCTTAAAGGGGTATGTCTTACCAATCATCTCATTGAACTTTTCCCACTTTTCCTTTCTTTCTTCTGGA
This sequence comes from Dendrobium officinale, assembly GCA_019514585.1. NCBI lineage: Eukaryota > Viridiplantae > Streptophyta > Magnoliopsida > Asparagales > Orchidaceae > Dendrobium > Dendrobium officinale. The sequence continues at coordinate 6,654,693 of CM033696.1, read as the reverse complement.
GTAAGGTAAGGCTGTTGTTGGTTGAATTCTGGCTGAATTTGAAGTGGAGGGTGCTGTGGTGGCGGATACTGTGGCCTCTGATACTACTGATTATAAAACTGAGGAGGTGATCTTTCTGTCTGAACTTTTATTGGTTGGTTTCCCTTATCCACAGCTGACACCGTCCCAGATTTCTTTTCAAAGACCTTCTGGGATTTCAGCTTCTTAGGGTCTGAAGAAGACTGGTCAACAAGGAAAGAGAGTTGTGAAGCTTCTTCTTGTAGACTGGAGGCCTTATTGAGCAATTTTTCAAATGTCTTAATGGTAAAACCATTTCAAAAGAAAGGCTACCGGTCCATGAATCTTTTTAAGTAGAATCTCAATTGCATGTTGCTCTTGCAATTGAGGTTCACACTTCATGCTCAAGTTCCTCCATCTAAGTATGTAGTCGACTAACTTTTCTCCAGGTTTCTGTTTTTCTATTACAAGATCCCCAACTGTAACATGGTGCTGACTGCCTGCAAATCTCTTAACAAACATGTTTTCTAACTCTGTGAAACTATGTACTGAACCATTTGGCAGATCTGCATACCAGTCAAATGCTACCCCTGACAGACTACTGACAAACTGTCTGAAAAGCAAAGCATCGCTTCCCCCAGCGTTGCAACAACTGGCTCTAAAGTAGGCTATGTGCTGTCTTGGGTTTCCAGTACCATCAAAGATCTTGAAGGAGGGAGGCACAAACCCCTTTGGGTAAGGAACTGCATCAAACTCCTCTGGGTAGGGTCTACCCTTTGGAGTATACGACGAGCTCTGTGATTCTGCTAATGCCTCCCTTACTTGTTTCTCTACCATTTGTTTTATTTCCTTTGACTGAGAAGCTTTTACTTATGGATCTTGCTGGTGCTCTTCTATAGTTTCAACTATTTGTTTCTTTCCTACCACCTGAACAGGCTCGGGTTGAGAAGACTCAACCTGTGCTCGTGGTGGTAAAGGACCTTGACTTTGGAAAGAAGCTATAGTGGCCATCATCTCTTCTATCTTCTTTTCCATACTTGAAATTTGTTCATCCTTTTGTTTTAATTGCTGTACAAGACGTTGAGTTAAGTCTGGCGCTATGCCATCCTCAACTGCAACATCTTGTAATACAGCTTCCTCAATCCGCTCATTATAAGATGTTGTTCTTGTTTCAACCATAAAGACATCAGCCACTGTATCATCTAACATATCATCTCCATCTAAGTCAAAGTTCAAAGCTTCTTCTTCAACCAGATTTCTAATACTGTCTTTTAGTTCACCTATCATCTCCTCTATAGATCTTCCAGAAACATAGTTGGGATCAACAAGAACATACTTTTCACAGTCCATGGGATCTGGAGTAGTATTCTCAACCCTCTCCTTCTCTTCAAGTTCACTTTCTATAGGCTTCTCAAGTGAAGCTACTACAGGAGAAGTAGCTTTTTCCTTGGGTTTCCAAACCTTCTTCTCATCGGATGTCTAAGAGGGTTGGTTTGAGGATTCCAACCGCTCTACATCAGGATAAGAAGATGGAGTACGACCCGTAGAGTGGTGCCTATCTATCCGGGGAGAAGAATGGGTACGAGAATTACGTTGAATCTTACTAGGACTCTAGGGTAGTGCAGAAGAAGGGGACAACTGACGGCTGACTTTCTGTGGAATCCGTTGAGTACTTTTAATTTTCATTGAAGCATCAGTCAACACAATACTGTTTGTCTTCCTACTAGATCTTCTTGGCTCCCTAGGGTATCCATCAGTGAGAGCAGAGATGGTAGTTGGTTTGAATTTTCTTTTACTATCTCTTGTTCTCAACTGACCTCCTACCCTAGTTTTAATAAGTTTTTGCCTTAAGGTTTCTTCTTCAATCCTATCACTGATCAATCTTCTCATTTTCCTTAAAAATCCTTCTCTAGTCTGTGGAGGACCATCAGCACAATCTTGTACTATAGCCTTTACCAAATTCTGAACATGTGTTTCCTTACTTTTTGTTGGCTCAGTGATAGACTTTCTAACAACAGTAGGGGCTGATCGAGCAATCAACCTCGCATCTTCTTCTCCATCAACAGCGGAGAGAAGATGGAACCTGCTACCACTAAGATGTGGAGAGGTTGGAGGGATAAGCTCATTTTTCTTTGACATTCCTAATTTTTCCATTCTCCTTTTTGTATGACAATTTTTATTCCTTCTCTGAGTCTTAGTCATAATCGTCGATAAATTAGAAGATGATCCAATCTCAAACTGACTGGGTACACTGAAAGGGACTGAACTGTTTGCTACCACAACTGACTTGAGTTTCTGATCTTGACTAGATTGCTCAATCTTATCAAAAACTGAGGGCTTAGGGGCTACAGGAGCAATTTGAGACCCGCATCCCAAAGTGAATTCTAAGATAGGTTTCTGATTAATAATCTCACTAGTTGGAATAATAGTGAACTCAGGTCCACTAACAGACAATTGCAAATCCTCGAATCCTTTTCCAAACTTGATTACACTACCATCAGCAAACGGATTGTAGGACAGGTTCATGTTGTTAGACAGGGAAAAGATTAATTTACCCGTCATTTTTCCTGAAATTTAAAAGAGATTTTAATTAGACTCTGAATAATTTATTTAAATTGTAAAAGTTTAAATTAATCCAACTAAATAAACTAAATCCTATCTTAATTCATATATATTGAGTTATATGAAATTATAACTACAATACATAATATTGAGATATGAATGAATTTTATTTAGTGTTTTAATTTTAACTTTTGAAATTTTGGACCCAGTGCTAACTCAAACATCAAGCTACAAGAAAATGTAACTATAACGTTCGAATTATCATGGAAATTTATTTTACAAAAAGGTTATTACAAAAGAGCTCCCGTTAATTTTCTAACGGGGTCCAAAATAAGACCTCTAAAAATTTTTAGATACTGACCAAATTATTCAAGAATGAATTGAATAAAAGAACCGACGGAAGAAAGGTAGTTACAACCTATGCTAAGCACAAGTATACTACCGACGAAAAGGGTATAAAATACTGTTAAAGATGGAGAGAGGATTGGTCCCCAGCGAAGTCGCCAGAAAAACCTTGGTGGGAAAAATTATGTCACCACACAGATTTTGATTTCTCCTATTTTGTAATCGAATACTGCATTGAGAATAAAGTACAATCTTGAAAGATTGACACAGTATTCTGCAATGGATTCAACATCAAAATAGGGTTTTAAAAAGATTTATTTCTATGATCAAACATAGTTCAAAGAATAACATATCATCTCAAAAGATGAATATAAAATTCTATAGAATATGTTTAAAAATAGAAATAATTTTTTTTTGAAAAAATTTATCCATTCTTTTATTTAGATATAACAAGGAGAATATTATATCATCTTGAAAGACGAACATAACATTCTTTAAGACATCCAAAACAAGAATAGATTTTATAAAATTCATCATTTCTAAAATTGAATATAATAAACAGGATATTATATTATCTGAAAAGATAATAATAACATCCTACAAATATATTTAAAATTAGAAATGAAGTTTTAAAATCATCTGCATTACCAAAGATTCTTCTCTTATTTTATATAAATAAAATAAGGTTTATTTTAGTCTGAGGTTCTCAAATCCCTATAGGAGCAAGCTCCTATAGTTAATTACATCCTAGAAGGAGTGCTCCTAAGAAAACTCTCGATTAAAGCAGTGATTGCATACCCTTTTGAGTACAAAGTAAAAGACAAGGAAACAAAAATAGGAATTTTTCAAGGAGAAAGCTCAATGTTGAACATTTATTTGTGGGTCAAAGGAAGAAAAGTAGGAGGCGTCGGATTCTGAGAAGCTCAGAGACAACCTCTGCCTATCCTATGTTAGACTTTACATTTTAGGAGAAAATTTTATGTTTAAATTGATATTTTATTAGAAATTTGGGATTATATTCCCAGAGGGTGAGGACTTAAGATCTAAAAAGAATCTGCCTCAGAACCTAAATCTAATTTGGGTACTACAAAGTAGTGACCCGAACCTAACTAATGAAATGCAAATCTGCACTTACCCCGGCCTGGATTGGGGAGCCAGCTAACCACCTAGGCACTTTAAAATCATGTGTTTGGTTTCTTATGAAATATGGGTAGGGACGTTGCTTAAGTTTTAAGGAATTGGGGGCCGACATCTAAGACAGTTCCTAATTGGCCCCTTGACTTATGTAGGGTGGAAAATGTCTAGAAATGCAATTAATATTTTAGACTTTTTTTAATTTGTATCTAATACAATGCATGCTAACTGACTCAAATGCATAAAATGATAATGAAGCAGTTTAAAAATTTAGGCTTAGAAAATAGATTTTTCTCTAGAGATTGCACAACTTCCCCTTGACAGAACTGCACCCTCATAGGTCAAGTGGTCTGTCAGAACCCGCAGGCGGGGAGGTGCCTAACAAGGAAGAGAAAGTATTAATATGCTTATGCTGACTCTCGGCGGTCCCGAGCTTACTTCTTAGATCGTTAGACTTACTATGTGAGCCTAAAAATTTTATTAGAATTTCAAGTAAAAGAATTTTGAGCGTACCCTTACGAAAAAAATCTCTCCGATTCGAATCCAGGCTAAAACAAAACACGGCATGCAAGGTCCTAAAAAAATCTACTACACAAATAATGTAAACAATCAATTTTAATAATCCAAATATAATGTCCAATGTCTATATTACATCCAAAATTTGCAGAAAAGTAAAGTGTCCGGGCACCACTGACAACAAACCCGGATTCTAATCCTAAGAATGATTCAAGTGATTTTTGAAATGGGATATACTGTTCCTTAAATCTTCATTTCTTCATCTTCTTTCTTCAATCTTCTTGTTCTATCTTTTCTTCTTCTACGAACTTCTCGGGTTCATCGGATTCTGGATATCCAAATGAAAAGAAACTCATCCCTAAGAGGGATATTTTCTTTTCTATTGGATATTTAAATCATCCTAATCTGGCTTTCCAAATAAAAGAGAATAATCCTTTAAGGTATATTCTCCTTTCTTTAGATTTCAAATTGGATGTAATATCCCATTTTCAAAATTACTTTCACATTTATGATAATTTTCAAATACATTTGCATTTACATTACATTTCACAGAAAAAGAAAGAAAATCTAGACCACCTGCAGGGTTATCCTAAGCAAAAATCATCCCAAGCAGTTATATATATGCATTTTAAATTAAATCAATTGGCCACACTCTTTCTTATTTGGGGGCTAAGCAACTGGAGTACCTGTAGCATTTATATAAAATTTTTGATTAATTAGCCCCCTTTTTCTTCCCTGCACGAGTGTGGCCACCTGCAGAAAATCATATTAACAATCCAGATCACTCCTAACCTATGGATAATCTAATCATTAATCAAATCACAACACAGAGTGCAGTAAAAATAAATAAACAAACACACCAACATTTTACAACCAGCATGCAATAAAACTCGAGAAAAAGCCCGTCACAGTGCAATAAAGAAATAAACACCGGCCTAACCTAAAACTAGAGTTGGTTGTCCTAGCAAACAAATCTAAGTGTGTGTATTAGAAAGTGTGATTTTGATATATCCTAAATCAATTATTATTTAAAAGAAAATTTTTAATTAATTAAATTTAATTTGTTAAATAAATAAGTAAAAATAATAATAATAATAATAATAATAATAATAATAATGAATGTCACTAAGTTTTCTATGTTAATATTTCTACCCTAAAGTGTAGATGCATCCTAAGTCTAAGTTTTCTAAGACCCGATCCTTAATTTTTGTCCTTAAATGTCACTACTGTTATATGGGATAAAAATTTGTTATTACTAACCCTTAGGATTTTGTACGTGTGTAAAAGAAGTTTGGGGATCTAAAAACAAAAAGTAATCCTAATTAAATTGAAGTTACTACAGTGACCTAAAGGAATGGTTCACGCACACCACATCAAGGGGTCCCTAAGGCTTTCTAAGTTTAGAAATACTCACAATCACCGGGGGCTACGACCCGGTGGTTTCGCCCGTAGCACCTCTACCCGGTTGGATAGAGGCGACTGATGTCATTAGCTCCTTGTACTTTTGTGAAATTACTAAACGACAAGAGGGGGGGGTGAATTGTAAAAGTCTTTTTCTTAATAGAATTATCCCTAAATAAGAGTTCTAATTTTTTTTGTTGTTTTTGAAATTTTAAAACAAAGATTTATGCAATTTTACTTTCACAAAATTTCACATGCAATAGATATGACAAATTTAAAATGTAAGCAAAAAGTAAACAACGATAAGAAAAGAACACACCAAGAATTTTATAGTGGTTCGATCAAAATATGACCTACGTCCACTCCCCGGAGTCCTCCACTCCGGGATTTTCACTATCAAAATAGTTCTCCTTTTGCCCCCCTCGGCAAGGCGGAGAAGCCTGTACAAACCTCCCTTTCACCAACCCGGCGTGGCGGAATACCAAACTCTATTTTCGCCCTCCTGGCGACGGCAGAGAACCTTCTCGTTTTTCTCCCTCCTGAAGAAGGCAGAGAACCTCGAGGTAACGGATGTAGACGAGCCTTTCCCTTGGAGATCCTTCCTCAAATCCTTCTCGGGCCACAGGAGGAGCAAGCTGCAGCAAGCTTGGAGCAACCGTGTGATCTCCCTCACACCTCTTCTCCCTCACAACGCTCACCTCCTCCTTCCTCTCTCAACCCTCAAGAATTTCTCTAGAGTTTTCTCCCTTGGAATCCCTCTCTAACTACGTTCACCCCCTCTGTAAATCTTACTCAAAAAGAACTTGATTGATATCTAAAAAAGGCTCCCCAAAAACCTCTGAATTCAAAAGTAGCCGTTACTGTTCGTACAGTACGATCTTCATAAACATCCGTCGTCCTGGTACGAAGATGTACGATCAGTACAAAAAACAATTCGTACTGTACGATATAATATCGTACGGTACGATTTAACAAGATACTATTCGTACAGGACGATGGTCTGGACGATCGGATGTCGTCTCTGTTCATCGTATGGTACGATTACTATCGTACAGTACGATGTGACAAAAACCAAGAGATCGTCCAGGACGATATCCGGGACGATCATACTTCGTCTCTGTTCATCGTATGATACGATCGAGTTCGTACAGTACGATGTTCAAATTTTCATTAGGCCTGGATTATTGCACTAATCACGGGTTAATTTAAGTAAGTATTAAAAACGGATCGTACAATACGAACCTGTTCATACAGTACGAACGGCGCAAAATCACTTACTTAAACTAAGTCACGGCTAGGGTTTTGGATCTGAACATATCGTACAGTACGAAAGACTTCGTATTGTACGATCGATTCACAGAATTGTCCACATAGCTTGGATCGTACAGTACAAAATAAAATCGTACAGTACGATCTCCAGAGAAGAATTTTAGTTATATTTTGCAGTTAAAAAAGAACTCTCCCCCTGTGTGTGTGCATGGTTGCTCTTACTCTTACGCATTTTGTGGCCAGACTCAATAAAGTAAAAATACAATAAATTAAAAATACAATGTTTGACTCATACTCCTAATCTACCCGGTCTTGAGTCTTCCTTTCTTCCTGAGTCACTTGTGATCTTCCTGAAATGTTAGTGCTCAACGAAAATAACAAATAAAATAATAATTAATGAAAAGCGGTTCCAAAACACTCATTATTTGGCATCATCAAAATCTCAAACTCGGGGTCATGGGTTGCAATAATCTCTCCCTTTTTGATGATGTCAAATAATTTGTTGCAAGTAAGAAAGAAAAGCATTTCTTTTGAAAAACATTTCTTTTGTTTTTTTTTTATTTTTTTTTAAAAAAAAATTAAACACAAGAAGAAAAAAAAGGTACTACAAGCAAGTACGAAACAAAAGATACTGCATTTAGATAAATAGGCAAAAAAATTAAACACAAGAAGAAAAAAAAGGTACTACAAGCAAGTACGAAACAAAAGATACTGCATTTAGATAAATAGGCATTACAACAAACTTCTCCCCCTTTTGACAGCACAAAAAGGAGGATCAACTAAAAGCACAGAAGAAAAAAAAAGAAAAAACTACAAAGCAAACACAGACAATCTAGTCAGACGGATCCTGATCAGTTGGTGGTGGAGGTGGATGTGACTGAAAGTATTAAAATAGAGTATCGAAGCAGTGATCAATTGCAGTAAAATGCTCTCCAAACCAGTGCATATCAGCCTCGTGTTGCTGATGTTGTTCTTGAATATGCATGTCAAGACGAGTCTGCAGCTGGTCGAAGAGTGCGACTAAATCATCATTTGGGTGTGCTGGTGCTGGAGCTGGTGCAGGTGCTCGGGGTGCGGCATGGCGTCGTGGTCGAGCTGGAGCTGCGGTTGGTGCATCTTCTCCTTCTTCTTCATCAAAGACGGGTTCTTCAGGCTCATGTCCCCGATGAAAGAGGATACGGAAGGAAGCATCCGTATAAAAAATAGGAAGCATGTTGGGTTCACCAGGGTAGGATAATTGATATTTATGATAGAGGATATATTCTATTAGGTGACCAAGAGCCAGATTTTGTTTTCGTCGAGTGGTGGGAAGACGAACAAAAGTCATGTGCCGAATATAGTTGCTAATCAAATTGACCTCATCAAACTTAATGTTGGACATAGTAAGGTAGGTAGCGACTGACAAGGTAGGGGTCAGATTGATGTGGTCGCCACCTTTGGGTATGATAGAGGTTCGAAGAACATGTTGAATGATACAGGCATTTCGGGTTAAAGATTGGACTAGAGGCTGGTGTTGATGAAAAACAGTATTACTAAGGACTCTATTTACATCGCTCCAATCAAAATCATCGGTAAGAAACGAGCAAATCATAGGTCCTTTAGTGGACAGCCCAATATGTTGGGCGATGTCGGCTCTAGTTATTTCAACGGGGCGGCCACAAACAAAGGAGTGAAATGTGGTGTTATCGACGGTGTAGGTGAGGTTGGCGAGAAATTCAAAAAGCAGTTCAGAATTGTATGGAAATGCTAGGGTGAGTAGGAATTGAAAGGTGGTGGAGACAAAGAGGCCCATTACCTCGAAATTTAGAGCGGCCTGATTAAGCATTTTTGAGGGAGAAATTTTGCAAGCCTTGTATCGGTAGTAGGCTTCCTCATTCTCACTATTCAGAAAGCAATCGGGTTGACGACGGGATGAGGACGAGCTTCCGGCAGTCATCCGACCTCGTTTAGACATTGCAGGAGGGCAAGAAAACGAAGTGAAGGCTGAGTGAGGAGAGGGTTGAGTGAAGTGAACAGCCTAGGCAAGGGTATTTATAGGAATTTCCGTAAATCGTACAGTACGATCTGGGATCGTACAGTACGATATTCAATTAATATTCTGACGAGTCATTTCGGGAAAAGGCAGTCAAATCGTATAGTATGATACGTATCGTACAGTACGATCAGGCGAATATCGATCATCCCGAGGCCCTCAGTACGACTTTTGACCAAAAGTTTCGTACTGTATGAATAGGTGGATCGTACAGTACGATACATAATAAATATCGTACCGAACAACTATAACTAAAATTTATCCTTTTGTGATGATGTGGATCGTACCGTACGAAGCAAATGTATCGTACAGTACGATACTCAATAATGTCGTACCAACCGGCTTTAATTCGTCCCAATCCGTGTTGACGTGGATCGTACTGTACGAAGAAGAGGAATCGTACAATACGGTAGGCAATTATGCGGGAAGATTATCGTACAGTATGATGTTTATCGTACAATACGATCAACAGAGCTGAAATCTGCCTATTGGTGGATGTTATAGATTGTGATATATCGTACAATACGATATGTATCGTACAGTACGATGAACAGTCAATGTAAGTGATGGTGTGGTGAGTGTGTGGTGATTAGGAGCAGCCCTAAAATTTTTTTTTTATTTTTTTTTTATTATTTTTATTTTTTTTTTATGCATTTATATCTATGACACCTAATCTAGTCCTCAAGGTGCTAAAGGTGTCAAAAGCTAATGGTTTTGTGAATATGTCTGCCAATTGATCTCCTGTAGCGATGTGATGTAATTCTATATCTCCCTTAGCGACGTGATCTTTAATGAAATGATGTCTAATGTCTATGTGTTTCGTTCGAGAGTGTTGAATTGGATTCTTAGAGATACAAATTGCACTTGTGTTGTCACACATGATCGAGATGGTTCCAACAGGTAGTCCAAGATCAAGAATTTGTTGTTTTAACCATAGTACTTGTGCAACACAACTTCCTACTGCAATATATTCTGCCTCGGCTGTGGAAAGTGCTACTGAGTTTTGCTTCCTACTGGACCAAGAAACTAATGATTGTTCGATGAATTGGCAGATACCAGAGGTGCTCTTTCTATCTATCCTACATCTTGCAAAGTCAGAATCTGAGTACCCTAGGATTTCAAAGGAAGTGTTGTGTCTGGGATACCAAATTCCTAAGTTTGGGGTGCCTAGTAGATATCTAATAATTCTTTTGACAACAGTTAAGTGAGACTCTTTAGGATCGGCTTGGAAACGGGCACAAAGGCACACACTAAACATTATGTCCGGTCTACTGGCAGTCAAGTAAAGTAGGGATCCAATCATTCCTCTATATTTTTTCTGATCTACTGATTTTCCACTAGGATCCTTATCTAATTGGATTGTCGAACTCATTGGGGTGTTCATGGGTTTTGCACTATCCATTTCATATTTCTTTAAAATATCCTTAATATACTTTGATTGGCTAAGAAAGGTTCAATTATCCATTTGTTTTACACTAAAGCCAAGAAAGTAATTAAGCTCTCCCATCATGCTCATTTCAAACTCATTACTCATTGTTTTTGAAAATTCATCGCATAAGTTTTTATCCGAAGATCCAAATAAGATGTCATCTACATATATTTGAACAATGAGAATTTCTTCTTTGACCTTTTGTAAAAAGAGTGTAGTATCTACACTACCCTTTTGAAAACCTCTATCCAAAAGAAATGAGCTAAGTCTTTCATACCATGCTCTAGGTGCTTGCTTTAATCCATATAGTGCCTTTTTTAATTTGAATACATGGTTTGGAAATTGTGAGCTTTCAAATCCGGGGGGTTGCTCAACGTAGACATCTTCCTTAATTACCCCGTTCAAAAATGCACTCTTTACATCCATTTGATATAACTTAAAGTTCTTGAAGCAAGCAAAAGCTAAGAGCACTCTTATGGCTTCTAGTCTAGCAGCCGGGGCAAAGGTTTCTTCAAAGTCTATTCCCTCAATCTGGTTGTACCCCTTAGCTACTAGCCTTGCTTTATTCCTTATTATTGTTCCTGAATCATTCACCTTATTCTTGAAGACCCATTTTGTTTCAACAACACTTTGCTCTTTAGGTCTCTTAACTAACTCCCAAACATCATTCCTGGTGAATTGGTTCAGCTCTTCTTGCATTGCTAGAATCCAAAATTCATCTCCTAAGGCTTGATCTATACTTGTAGGTTCTATTATAGAGATGAAAGCTGAGTGACTAACCTCCTTCCTAAGTCCATGCCTAGTTCTTACACCTTCTGAAGGGCCTCCTAAAATTAACTCTTTAGGATGACTAGAAGAATATCTCCATTCTCTAGGCAAATCTTCCTGAGACTCGACCCTTTCTTTTAAGGTCATAGTCTCTACTCCTTGAATTGCTTCTATTTCATCATCTTCAATTTTAGTTTCTGAGGGCATATCTGATTCATCAAATACCACATAGGTGGATTCTTCTACTACAAGGGTTCTCTTATTAAAAATTCTATAGGCCTTACCTACAGAAGAATAGCCTAAGAAGACACCCTCATCAGACTTAGGATCGAATTTTCCTAAGGGATGTTTACCATTATTTAAGATGAAGCACTTACACCCAAAGACATATAAATGTGAAAGGTTTGGTGTCCTACCCTTAAGGAGTTCATATGGAGTTTTATTCAGCTTCGATCTAATGTTTACTCTGTTCAAAACATAACAGGTTGTGTTGACTTCTTCTGCCCAAAAGTATCTAGGAAGGGTATACTCCGCTAACATTGCCCTAGCAGCTTCTACCAAGGTTCTATTTTTCCTTTCTGCTATGCCATTCTGTTGGGGTGTTCTAGGAGCTGAAAAATTGTGCTCTATTCCTATCTCTTGACAGAATGACTCAAATCTATCATTTTGGAACTCTCCACCATAATCACTATGGATTGTTGATATTTCATAATCTAATTTTCGTTGAATCTATGTGGAGAAAATTTTAAATTCCTCAAAAGACTCATTCTTGTGTGCTAAGAATCTTACCCAAGTAAATCTAGTGAAGTCATCCACAATCACAAATCCATAATTCTTTCCACCTAGACTGGCTATACTAACGGGTCCAAATAAGTCCATGTGTAGAATTTCTAGTGGCCTAGAGGTGATCACGTCTCTAATTGAGTGAAAGGATGATTTGACTTGTTTTCCTTGTTGGCAAGCATCACATAAGTGATCCTTGGTGAATTCTAACTTAGGTACACCTCTAACTAGGTTTTTCTGAGTGATGTTTCTAAGAGTTTTCATGCTAGCATGACATAGTCTCCTATGCCATAGCCACGAGTCATCAACTATTGTTTTCAAGCAAAATAATTTTGAGTTATCTACACGATCAAGGTCAAACATGTAAACATTGTTAATTCGTTTTCCTTCTAAAATTACTTCATCAAATAAATTAATCAGGCATCTATCAGTAAAAAATTTAACATCAAAACCTTTGTCACACAGTTGACTAATGCTAAGCAAATTATGTTTCAAACCATCAACTAGTAAAACATTTTCAATTAAAAAGTTCTTAGCATTACCAACGATACCTGAGCCTATCACCTTCCTGGTAGTGTTGTCTCCCAACGTTACTTTGCCTCCAGTTTTGGTCTTCAATAGGCTGAACTTCTTCATATCTCCAGTCATGTGTCGCGAGCAGCCACTATCCAGGTACCACATGCTCTCACTAGGTCTTTTGTGAGAGCATCCCTACAATTTCATTAAAAGATTAGATTTGGGAACCCAAGTGAGTTTGGGTTCCTCCTTATGCTTGCATGAATGAGATGTATGCATGTTATGTTGTGATGGATGCAGTTTAGGTCTCCACACTAAGTGTGTCCTACGGTGAATTGTGCATGTGTGGGCTATGTGACCTAACATGCCACAAGAGAAGCACCTAACACCAGGAAATGGGTTTACTAATCTATGAGTGTGGTGGTGCCTCTTCCTAAGGTTTTGTGATGCATGCGGTGTTGGAGGTTTTCTAAGATGGCCTATTGTGAGTGATGCAATTTCTTTTTCTAGTTCTTTTATTTTTTCACTATAAGTTTTATTTTGAGCTGTCAATCCATCAACTTCTATCAATAGCAAGTGCTCACTTTGATCTACTTCTAATACAAGTGCAGTTCGTTTTTCAAACTCTACATCTAGTTTAATATGCGATGTTTTCAAGGATTCATGCGCTTCAATTAGTTCAATATGCTTCTTTTTTAATGCGTCATACTCATCAAGAAGTAACATGTGATCTTTATCTAAATCAGAATTTTCTTTAACTAAATTAGCATGCTCAATTTGTAAGGAACTAAATTCAATATTAAGTTTAGCATGCATTTTCTTCAATTTAGCATGCAGTTCATTTTTTAAACTAGAGTTGGTTGTCCTAGCAAACAAATCTAAGTGTGTGTATTAGAAAGTGTGATTTTGATATATCCTAAATCAATTATAATTTAAAAGAAAATTTTTAATTAATTAAATTTAATTTGTTAAATAAATAAGTAAAAATAATAATAATAATAATAATAATAATAATAATAATAATAATGAATGTCACTAAGTTTTCTATGTTAATATTTCTACCCTAAAGTGTACATGCATCCTAAGTCTAAGTTTTCTAAGACCCGGTCTTTAATTTTTGTCCTTAAATATCACTACTGTTATATGGGATAAAAATTTGTTATTACTAACCCTTAGGATTTTGCACGTGTGTAAAAGAAGTTTTGGGATCTAAAAACAAAAAGTAATCCTAATTAAATTGAAGTTACTACAGTGACCTAAAGGAATGGTTCACGCACACCACATCAAGGGGTCCCTAAGGCTTTCTAAGTTTAGAAATACTCACAATCACCGGGGGCTACAACCCGGTGGTTTCGCCAGTAGCACCTCTACCCGGTTGGATAGAGGCGACTGATGTCATTAGCTCCTTATACTTTTGTGAAATTACTAAACGACAAGAGGGGGGGTGAATTGTAAAAGTCTTTTTCTTAATAGAATTATCCCTAAACAAGAGTTCTAATTTTTTTGTTGTTTTTGAAATTTTAAAACAAATATTTATGTAATTTTACTTTCACAAAATTTCACATGCAATAGATGTGACAAATTTAAAATGTAAGCAAAAAGTAAACAACGATAAGGAAAGAAAACACCAAGAATTTTATAGTGGTTCGGTCAAAATATGACCTACGTCCACTCCCCGGAGTCCTCCACTCCGGGATTTTCACTATCAAAATAGTTCTCCTTTTTGCCCCCCTCGGCAAGGCAGAGAAGCCTGTACAAACCTCCCTTTCACCAACCCGGCGTGGCGGAATACCAAACTCTATTTTCGCCCTCCTGGCGACGGCAGAGAACCTTCTCGTTTTTCTCCCTCCTAGAGAAGGCAGAGAACCTCGAGGTAACGGATGTAGACGAGCCTTTCCCTTGGAGATCCTTCCTCAAATCCTTCTCGGGCCACAGGAGGAGCAAGCTGCAGCAAGCTTGGAGCAACCGTGTGATCTCCCTCACACCTCTTCTCCCTCACAATGCTCACCTCCTCCTTCCTCTCTCAACCCTCAAGAATTTCTCTAGAGTTTTTCTCCCTTGGAATCCCTCTCTAACCACGTTCACCCCCTCTGTAAATCTTACTCAAAAAGAACTTGATTGATTTCTAAAAAAGGCTCCAAAAACCTCTGAATTCAAAAGTAGCCGTTACTGTTTGTACAGTACGATTCAACATCGTACAGTACGATCTTCATAAACAGCCGTCGTCCTGGTACGAAGATGTACGATCAGTACAAAAACAATTTGTACTGTACGGTATAATATCGTACGGTACGATTCAACAAGATACTATTCGTACAGGACGATGGTCTGGACGATCGGATGTCGTCTATGTTCATCGTATGGTACGATTACTATCGTACAGTACGATGTGACAAAAACCAAGAGATCGTCCAGGACGATATCCGGGACGATCATACTTCATCTCTGTTCATTGTATGATACGATCGAGTTCGTACAGTATGATGTTCAAATTTTCATTAGGCCTGGATTACATGCACTAATCACGGGTTAATTTAAGTAAGTATTAAAAACGGATCGTACAGTACGAACGGCGCAAAATCACTTACTTAAACTAAGTCACGGCTAGGGTTTTGGATCTGAACATATCGTACAGTACGAAAGACTTCGTATTGTACGATCGATTCACAAAATTGTCCACATAGCTTGGATCGTACGGTACGAAATAAAACCGTACAGTACGATCTCCAGAGAAGAATTTTAGTTATATTTTGCAGTTAAAAAAGAACTCTCCCCCTGTGTGTGTGCATGGTTGCTCTTACTCTTACGCATTTTGTGGCCATACTCAATAAAGTAAAAATACAATAAATTAAAAATATAATGTTTGACTCATACTCCTAATCTACCCGGTCTTGAGTCTTCCTTTCTTCCTGAGTCACTTGTGATCTTCCTGAAATGTTAGTGCTCAAGGAAAATAACAAATAAAATAATAATCAATGAAAAGCGGTTCCAAAACACTCATTATTTGGCATCATCAAAATCTCAAACTCGGGGATCATGGGTTGCAACATTTTGTTCCCTCGACTGATTCCATTCATCGTAGTTCATGCAAATAAACAGGAAAAATAGGGAATTAGAAAACACATTTAATAATTAATAATAAAATAATTGAAATTTACTAAAAATAAAAGACGTACCTTTCTTCGGGCTTGAACACTGGTTCTGTTGCTTGCTTCTTGGAACGTTTTCTTTCAGAAGTATACTTTATATCTTTCCAACATTCACTTACATTTTTCCAAACTTACACAATTTTCATAAAATAAACACTTTACCTTTCACATTTATATATTTTACCATTCCCAAAATCATACTCTACATTTTCCTTTTCAAAACACTTTTATACATTTCAATATTTAAAGTACCTTTCTACACATTTCAAATTTCAACACATATATTTATCATTTCTAAAATAATACTTTTCATTTTTCAAAATCATAAAATTCACTTTTCAAACCAAACACACACTTTTCAAAATGTACATGCTTTATTTTCAAAATATACACATCTCACCCTTCCAAAGTTCACACTTATACTTTTCAAAACATATACATTTTTCATTTTTATACCTTTCTCTTTACTATTTACATGTACATTTTGGCTTTTCAAAGCATTCGTACTGTTCAAAACAAACACAAGTTCCATTTTTCTAGAATATACACAATTTTCACCTTTACAAAAACTCCACGTCTCTACCTTTCAAATCGATATTTATGCAAAATACAACTCAAAGAAAGAATTAAAACCTACTTTATTCTCTTCTAAAACCAGTGAAGCTTTTCAATTATACCAAAGACATCATTGTATTGAATCTATGATTGCTTACAATTAAATACATAGAACACATGGATATATATATATATATATATATATATATATATATATATATATATATATATATATATATATATATATATATATATATATATATATATATATATATATATATATATATATATATATTTTTTTTTTTTTTTTTTTCTAACTTTTTTATTTTGATATATCCTAAATCAATTATTATTTAAAAGATATATATATATATATATATATATATATATATATATATATATATATATATATGTATGTATGTAAATATATGTATAAAATAACTACTGTCAAATGTTTTAAGTGAATACAACTTTTCAAATTGATGAAACTAAGCTCCAACAAGAAGATATATTACATCCTGCTATCATCATAATATATTCTTATTTTTGTTGGCATCTCCAATATAATAAAGATTGATAAATGACTAACATAACGGAGAAGAGAGATGTAACCAAATAAATAGATATATCCACTTGCTTACCAAGATGAATTTCATGCATTTATTTACATTCCAACAAATATTCAAGATTTCTTTTATTGTCGACTTCGTCATTTTTAAAAGATAGAAGGGAATTAAAACTTGTTTCAGATTTTTCTCTAAATAATCATGGCAAAAGACAATCTCTAATAAGATTTATCAAACACTTTGAATAAAAAAAAAAAAAAAGATTTGTGGATGAAAATCATTAAGTGGACTCATATCAACAATGGAAGACACTAACAATTCTTTTAAGGACTCTAGCTCATCATTATTACCATTAAAACAAACAATTTAAACTTACATATGCTGGAGAAAGAGAGAATAAAACTTGAAACTTTTAAGGTTTTCATTAATGGCAAAGGTCATTTGGGGTGTTTTAAATTCTAACTTGGATGATAGGCAAGTGATTACAGTTCTAAAAATAAATAAATAATAATAATAATTTAAATACTACCACGTTAGATTAGAATTACATCTTTCCATCTAATATTGATATATATATATATATATTGATATATATATATATATATATATATATATATATATATATATATATATATATATATATATACTCGCAAAATATGTGGTCAATGAAGATGATTTAACTCGAACATAGATTACATTGGTTTTCATCAAGCTATCTGCTATTCCAAGCAAAACTATGGCAGGTATAGGAAGGTAAAAGAAACAATTACCTAGATCTTGATGTCCGAATTCAAAGGAGATGGGGAGATTTTCGCCTGGGATCGTTGCGAGCAGACAACGAATGGAGAGGGGTTGTGCGAACTGGCCTGGGCGTGCAAACGAGAGGAAGCGACGGGGTTGAGGGAGCAGTTCGGGATGTTGTTCGTGCGATATGGAGAGAATGAGGGAGAGTTCGGCTCTTGCTTGGGTATTTCGGAAGTGAAAAAGGGGAAGAAAGTAACGGGCTGGGAGGTTGTTTCTTGTGAATGAGAGGAGAGGGAGTTCGTGCGTGTACTGGAGGAGATGAGTGGGCTATGCTTCATGCGAATTTCAGAGAAAGGGAGAGAGAGTGGACCGTGAACTGCTAAGGAGTTGAGGTGGTTGTGCGAAGTAGAGGGAGAGAGGGAGCAGTTCACGAGTGGGAGAGGGTGAGATGAGGAGTTTTTGTGCGAACAGAGAGCAGGGGGTTCGGGTAAGTGAGTTCGTGAACTATCCTGGGCGAGAGAGAGAGAACTATGGATTGTATTGATTTAAATTAACTCTAATCACATCTTATTTTAAAATAAATTAAAGGTTTAGATTTATTATAACTTAAAATGAAATAAAAAATTAGTTTATAATTCAAATTAATTTAGAGACTAATTAGAAAATAATTGATAATTTAAAATATATATTTTGAGTTAATTTTAAAATCAAAATAATTTTAAATTACTAATTTTATCTCATTTATAATATTTTAATATCAATTAAGTCGAAACAAATCAATTTAGATTAATAGAAGCTGTGTTGTTATATTATCAAGTCAATTTTATTTATAGTGTCAATTTAAGATGGATTTAGAAGTTGAGTTGATTTGAATAGAGTGATAAGTTCGAGTCGATGCTACGTTAGTGGGTGTCCACCTAAGGGAAATCCTGCGGGTGCGACATCTACACTAGGTTAGGAAGACCTAGGTACTAGAGTCGATTCCGGAGAAATTGATCTCGAATAAAGAGGTCAACAGTATGGTTTATATTTCTGAACATCCTTGTCATGTTTTGTTTGATTCTGGAGCTAGTCATTCGTTTATTTCTGAGTGTTATTTTGATGCTTTGCAACTGGCTTCTATTACATTACCTGCTTCGCTTTCCATTATTTTTGCCGGCTGGAGATAATTTGATAGCCCAGAAGTTTTGTTTATGCGAGATTAAAATTTTTAGAAAGAAGTGGAAGGCCTGTTTGATTTTGCTACTGATTTCTTCGTATGATGTGATTTTAGGTATGAATTTGCTAAGTCTGTATGAGGCTCAGATAGATTGTCTGAAGAAGCAAGTTACATTATTCATGAATGGTGAAAGGTGTGTATTCCAAGGGTTAAGAGGTGCTTTATCATTTTTTATTTTTGTGTTGGAAGTAAGAAGATTGTGAAAGAAGGATGTATTATATTTTTGGCCTCAGTACAGGATATGAATATAGATACGGGTTCTATTTCTTATATCCCAGTTGTATGAGATTTTTTTGATGTATTTCCTAAGGAATTGGTTGGTTTACCTCCGGATAGATATGTTGAATTCTATATTGATGTATTTCCGGGTACAACTCCAATATCTAAAGCTCCGTACAGGATGACACCAAAAGAACTTGCGGAGTTAAAAGTTTAACTCCAGGAGTTAGTGGATAGAGGATTTGTCCGTCCTAGTATTTCTCCTTGGGGAGCACCTGTTCTATTTGTAAAAAAGAAGGACGGTACAATGCGGATGTGTGTTGATTATAGAGATTTAAATAAAGTTACAATCAAGAATAAATATCTGTTGCCACGGATTATTGATTTATTTGATCAGCTCACTGGATCTTTTGTATTATCAAAGATTAATTTGAGATCTGGTTATTATCAGGTGAAGGTATGAGAAGCAGATGTGATGAAAACTGCTTTCAGTACTCGGTACGGTCACTAAAAGTTTTTGATTATGTCATTTGGGGTAACCAACACACCAGATGTTTTTATGGACCTGATGAATAAAGTATTCAAAGATTATCTGGATCAGTTTGTGATTATCTTCATAGATGATATTCTGATATATTCTACTTCCGAGGAACAACAAGCCAGACATTTGAGAATTGTGTTGGAGACTCTCAAACAACAGCAGTAATATGCAAAATTCATCAAATGTGAATTTTGACTGAAGTAACATTTTTTTCTATGATATGTAGTGAGCGGTGAAGGTATTTCATATTGATTCCTAGAAAATTCAAGCAGTTGTTAATTGGCCAAGGCCTACTACGGTGTTTGACATACGTAGTTTCTTGGGTATGGCCGGATACTATAGAAAATTTGTGAAGGACTTTTCTCATATTTCTACACCTTTGATAAGACTGACTCAAAAGTCAGTAGTTTTTGTTTGGACACCGGAGTGTGAAGCTAGTTTTCAGAAGTTGAAGGATTGTTTGACTTTTGCTCCAATGTTAGTACTTCCCTCTGGTACGGAAGGATTTCAGGTGTTCAGTGTTGCTTCACTTAAAGGTTTGGGATGTATTTTGATGCAGCATGGTCGGGTAATAGCCTATACTTCTAGACAGTTGAAACCACATGAAAAGAATTATCCGACATATGATTTGAAATTGACAGCTGTTGTATTTATTCTCAAGATTTGGCGTCATTACTTATATGGTGTCAGGTGTGAGATTTTCATGGATCATAAGAGTTTGAAGTATATATTCACTCAGAAGGATCTGAATTTGAGGCAAAGAAGATGGCTTGAGTTGATCAAGGACTATGATTTGATTATTCAGTATCAGTCTGGTAAAGCTAATGTTGTGGCAGATGCCTTGAGTAGGAAGTCTTCTGGATTATCATGTGTTCAGCTCACTTCTAATGAGTATATGATACGAGATATGAAAAGTGGAGGTGATTTTCTCTACTGGTTTGGATTCTGGTATTATGACTCAGATGATTACTCAGTCCTCTTTGGAAGAGAAGATTCATGAAGCTTAGAAGTCAGATGCTGAATATTTGAAGTTGATTGATCAGATCAAGTCTGATAAGAAACCTGAATTACGAATTTTTTATTATGGTATTATTTTATGAAAGAATAGGCTGCGGGTTCCTATGTTTGGAGATCGGAGGAAAGAGATTCTACATAAATCTCATTATTCATGCTATACTATTCATCTAGGAAGTGGTAAGATATATGGAGATATGAAAAACTTGTTTTGGTGGCCTGGAATGAAAAAGACATAGTGGATTTTGTTTTGAAATGTGAAGCCTGTTAGTTAGTGAAGACAGAACATTAGTGACCAGGAGGTCTTTTGCAGTCGTTGCCTATCCCTGAGTGGAAGTGTGAAGAGGTAACGATGGATTTTGCTATGGATTTTCCTAGATCGAGGCAAGGACATGATGCAGTTTGGGTGATTGTCGATCGATTGACGAAGTCTGCACATTTTCTTTCGATCAGACAGACGGATCTGGTGGATAATTTAGCTCAAATTTATGTTAAAGAAATTATCAGATTGTACGGTGTACCAAAAGTGATTGTATCTGGGGATGGCTGGTTTATCTTTAGACTTTGGAGAGGAATTCAATAAGGCTTGGGCACGAAATTGCAATTTAGTATGGCTTTTCATTCGCAGACTGATGGATAGTCTGAGAGGACTATTCAAGTACTGGAAGATCTTCTGAGATTATGTGTTTTGGATTTTGAAGGAAGTTAGGAAGATCATATCCCACTGATAGAATTTGCATACAATAACAGTTATCAGTCAAGCATTAGTATGGCACCCTACGAAGCTCTGTATGGCAGAAAGTGTAGAACTCATCTGACTTTGATTGAGGTGGGAGATAGATAACTAATGGGTTTAACTTTTGTGGATGATACTGTGACAAAGATCAATTTGATTAAAGGAAGGTTGAAATCTGCACAGGACAGGCAGCAGAAGTATTACGATCAGAAACAAAGACTGGTTGAATTTTAGATTGGTGACTTTGTTTATGTCAAAATTAGTCCGATGAAAGGTGTTAGCAGATTTGAAAGAGTAAGCAAACTCAGTCCAAAGTATGTTGGATCTTTTGAGATCATTAAAAGGGTTGGTAATTCTGTTTATAGATTATTATTTCCTGATCAGATGTCTGATATACATAATGTGTTTCATATATCCTCTTTGAGAAAGTGGGTATCTGACTCTGAAAAAAAACTTTCTACTGATGATATTGACGTTTAGGTGAATCTACAGTATAAAGAAGAACCTGAAAGAATTTTGGCTTATGATGCGCGAAAGCTGAGAAGTAAACAGATTTTGATGGTCAAGGTTCAGTGGAAGTTCAGAACGGTCAGAGAGGCTACTTGGGAGAAGGAGTCAGATATGAGACATTTATATCCAAGTCTGTTCTAATTCAGTTTTGCTTTGATAATGTCGAGGATGACATTATTTTGAAGGTGGGGAGATTGTGAAAGTCAGTTTTTCTTTTGTTTTCCTTCCAGGTTTGTCCGAATGAAGTGAAGTTTGTCTGGGACGAACAGTTAAAAAAATTTGGTGATAGAGAGCTTCGTTCCAGGACAAATGTATGTTCGTTCGTACATATTTTGCCAAGGGGTTAAAATCCATTTTCGTCTGTACGATCCGTGTCTAAAGGGATCATCCCGGGACGAACGAAGAGCATCGTCTGGACGATCCTATTTGATAAATATCTGAATCGTGTTATTTTTGAAGAAAGAGAAGGGGCAGAAAAGAGAGAAACGGAGGAAAGAGAAGAAAATCAGCGTTTTCGGTGACTTCGGTCCGTTTTCATCCATCGTCATAGTTGGGAAAGTTGACTGACTCGAGGTAAGACACATTATGCCTTTCTCAATTTTCAGAAATGTGATTTTTGACGGATTTTTTGTTTCAAATTCGTTTTTCGTTAGCAAAAAATGGGTATAACTTCGTACTGGTAAAACTTTTACCGTGTAAATTTTGGTATGTTATAGAGATTATAATTTTGCATGTTTTGAGTATTTTCTGAAGGATTTTCACCAGATATTTTGAATTCTACGGAGTTTTCATCGAATATGAAATTATCTAGATGTTGAAAAATATTGCTTCAGTACAATAAAAGTTTTGAAATGATGTTTTCTACGATATCTAGTAATTTGATAATTTTTTGAAACTGTGAATTTTGTTCTTTTGAATTTTTGTTGTCTGTTGTTATACACTCCGACGATATTCTGATAAGAATCTGATTTCTCTGAATCTGATGTGATTTAATGTTTGATATGATTTGAATGATATCAGAAGGGAAGGGGCCAGAATCCGTTGAGATTCTGTTTGGGTCCGGAAATATGAAAATGAATTATGATCTGATAATTCTGTATATCTGATATATTATGGTGCTGTAAGCATAATTGGAGGTATAAGAGGCTAGAATCCGTTGAGATTCTGTTTGTGTCAGAGAAGGGAGGCATAAGGGGTCAGAATCCTCTGCGATTCTGTCTGGATCAAGGAAATCTATTTTAAAATATGATTTGAATGTTTTCTGAAATATGTTCTGAACTTTGATTTGAATTCTGATTTAAATAATTCTGTGAGATGAATTTGATTCAGTTCTTCTATCTCTGTTATTTGATTTCTATCTGATTATCTGTTCTGTATGAATATTTGAAGTCTATTCATTTATCTGTTATATGTTATGTACGAATATCTGCATTCTGTCTAATTATATAACTTTCTGTATGATTATCTGAATTTTGTACGGCTATTTGAATAAATTATTTTTGATAGTTTTGAATGAGAGTTTCTAGAGATTTTGATCGGCTAGTGTAGTCTTGCTGAGCTGTTAGCTCACTGTGGTTATCTTCGTGATTTTCATGTTCTAGGAAAGGGAAGGAGGTTTTGGACTAGCCGTTTAATGTCTAATCTGAGACTAGGTATTTTTGCACTTTTGATTTTTGTACAGTCATTGCTATTCTGCTTTTCTGTTCTGTACTTTCTGTTTATAGCCATGCACTATAATGTACTTGATTATTTTGATGAAATAAAGAAGAAAATATTGGAAGAATTTCTGTATATTTGGATGTTTATAGTTGCTCTGTATTTTCTGTATGTCTATTTATTGGAAGAAAGCATGAAAATAAATTCCAAAACTAGATCACGGATTCATCCGTCGCGACTCAACGCGATGGGATGAAATTACTAAATGACAAGAGGGGGGGTGAATTGTGAAAAAAAAATTTCTCAATAAAAAGTAACCATAAACAGGAGTTCTAATCTTTTTGTTATTTTTGAAATTTGACAACAAAAACTTAAACGAATTTTCTTCCACAAATTTCACCACGCAATAATTATGAAAAATTAAGTGCAAGTAAAAGTAAATGACGATAAGGAAAAAATACACCAAGGATTTTTATAGTGGTTTCGTCAAAATATGACCTACGTCCACTCCCCAAAGTCCTCCGCTCTGGGATTTTCACTACCAAATATAGTTCTCCTTTTGTCCCCCTAGGCAAGGCAGAGAAGCCTTTACAAACCTCCCTTTCACCAACCCGGCTTGGCAGAGTGCCAAACTCTATTTTCGCCATCCTAGCGACGGCAGAGAACCATCTCATTTTCTCCCTCCTGGAGAAGGCAGAGAACCTCGAGGTCACGGATGTAGACGAGCCTTTCCCTTGGAGATCCTCCCTCAAATTCTTTTAGGGCCACAGGAGGAGCAAGATGCAGCAAGTTCGGAGCAACCGTGTGATCTCCCTCACACCTTTTCTCCCTCACAACGCTCACCTTCTCCTTCCTCTCTCAATCCTAAAGAACTTCTCTAGAGCTCGCTCCTTGGAATTCCTCTCTAACCACGTTCTCCCTCTCTGTAAATCTTACTGAAAAAGGACAAAATTAACACCTAAAACAGGCTCCAAAATCCCTTTGATTTCAAAAGTAGCTATTACTGTTCGTACAGTACGATTCAACATCGTACAGTACGATCTTCATAAACATACTTCGACCTGGTACGAAGCTGTACGAACAATTAAAAAATAATCCGTGTTGTATGATATAATATCGTACGGTACGATCCATAAAATACTATTCGTACAGAACGATGGTCTGTACGACCAGATGTCATCTCTGTTCATTGTATGGTATGATTACTATCGTACAGTACGATGAGACAAAAACCAAGAGATCGTCCAGGACAATATCTGGGACGATCAAACTTCGTCTCTATTCATCGTATGGTACGATCATGTTCGTATAGTACGATGTTCAAAATATAATTAGGCCTGGATTTCATGTACTAATCACGGGTTAATTTAAGTAAGTATTCAAAATAGATCGTACAGTACGAACATATTCGTACAGTACGAACGGCACAAAATCACTTACTTAAACTAAACCACGGCTAGGGTTTTGGATCTGAACATATTGTACAGTACGAATATATTCGTACAGTACGATATATTCACAGAATCGTCCACATAGCTCGGATCGTACGGTACGAATTAAAATATTACATTACGATCTCCAGAGAAGAAATTCTATTACATTTTGCATTTAAAAATAAACTCTCCCCCTGTGTGTGTGCATGGTTGTTCTTACTCTTATGTATTTTGTGGTCAGACTCAAGAAAATAAAAATACAATAAATAGAAAAATATAATATCTGACTCATACTCCTAATCTACCCGTTCTTGAGTCTTCCTTTCGTCCTGAGTCACTTGTGATCTTCCTGAAATGTTAGTACTCAAGGACAATAGCAAATAAACTAATATTCAATGAAAAGTTGTTTCAAAACTAATCATTTTTTGGCATCATCAAAATCTCAAACTCGGGGTCATGGGTTGCAACAATCTCTCCCTTTTTGATGATGTCAAATAATTTATTGTAAGCAAGTAGGAATGACATTTCTTTTTATTTTTTTATGTTTTTTTTATTAAACACAAGAAAAAAGAAAGATACTAAATGCAAGTACAAAATAAAAGGAATACATTTAACAAACTATAACAAGCACAACAACAAGTACAACAAAATTCTCCCCCTTTTGAAGCACAAAAAGGAGGAGCAACTAAAGCAGAAAGCAAAAGAAAGAAACTACAGTACAAAGACAAACAATCTAAACAGAAGGGTCATGATGAGTTGGTGGTGGAGGTGGATTTGGTTGAAAATATTGAAAGAGAGCATCGAATCGGTGATCAATTGCAGTAAAGCATTCTCCAAACCATTGCATATCTATCTCGTGTTGCTGATGTTGTTCTTGAATATGCGTATCGAGACGAGTCTGCAGTTGGTCAAAGTGTACGACCAAATCATCGTTAGGGTGTGCTGGTGCAGGTGCTTGGGGTGCGGCATGTCATCGTGGTCGAGCTGGAGCTGCTGCTGAGGCATCTTCTCCTTCTTCTTCGTCAAAGACTGATTCTTCTGGCTCGTGTCCCCGATGAAAGAGAATACGGAAAGAGGCATTCATATAAAAAATAGGAAGCATGTCGGGTTCACCAGGGTAGGTCAATTGATATTTATGTTGGAGGATATATCCTATTAGGTGACTAAGAGCTAGATTTTATTTCCATCGAGTGGTAGGTAGGCGAACAAAAGTCATGTGACGAATGTAGTTACTAATTAAATCAACCTCATCGAATTTTATGTTGGACATAATAAGATAGGTAGCGACGGATAAGGTCAGGGTCAAATTGATACGGTCGCCACCTTTGGGTATTATATAGGTTCGAAGGACATGTTGAATTATTCAGGCATTTCGAGTTAGGGATTGAACGAGAGGTTGGTGTTGATGGAAAGCAGCATTCTTAAGAATTCTATTAACATCGCTCCAATCGAATTTGTCAGTAAGAAATGAGCGAACCATAGGTCCTTCAGTGGATAACCCAATATATTGGGCAATGTCGGCTCTAGTGATCTCAATGTTTTGGCCACAAACAAAAGAGTGAAAGGTGGTGTTGTCGACAGTGTAGGTGAGATTAGCGAGAAATTCTAAGAGAAGTTCAGAATTGTAGGAAAATGCCAGGGTGAGTAGGAATTGGAAGGTGGTGGAAGCGAAGAGGCCCATTACCTCGAAATTAAGAGAAGTCTGATTAAGCATTTTGGAAGGAGAAATTTTACAGGCTTTATACCTATGGTAGGCTTCCTCATTTTCAGTATTCAGAAAATGAGCAGGTGGGCGACTTGACGAGGATGAGCTTCCAGCAGTCAACTGACCTCGTTTAGACATTTCAAGAGGGCACGAAACTAGGTGAAGGAGTAAGTGGGGAAAGATTTGAGTGAAAGGAACGGCCTAACAAAGGGTTCTTATAGAAAATTTTGACTATCGTACAGTACGATTTTGGATCGTATAGTACGATAGTCAATCAATATCCTGACCGGTCGTTTCGGAAAAAGTCAGTCAAATCATACAGTACGATTAATATCGTATAGTACGATCAGGCGAATTTCGATCGCCCCGAGGCCCTCAGTACGACTTTTGACCAAACGTTTCGTACTGTACGAACAGGTGTATCGTACAGTATGATCCATAATAAATATCGTACCAAACACCTTTAAATCATATTTATTCGTGTGCTGATGTGTATCGTATCGTACGAACGGTATGTATCGTATAGTACGATAATCAGTAATGTCATACCAATCTAATTTAATTCGTCCCAATCGTTGCTGACGTGTATCGTATTGTACGAAGAAGAGATATCGTACAATACGGTAGGCAATAATGTCGGATGCATATCGTACAGTATGATATAGGTCGTACCGTACGATCAACAGAGCCGAAATTGCTTGTTGGTGGACGTTATGTAGATTGAGATGTATCGTACGGTATGATATGTGTATCGTACAGTACGATGAACAGTCAAGGCAGAGTTTTTGTGTGGTGAGTGTGTGATGATCAGGAGCAGCCCTATTTAAAAAAAAAAATTGTTTTGTTTTTTTGTTTTGTTTTTTTTTTTTTGTTTTTTTTTTATGCAGTTATATCTATGACACCTAATCTAGTCCTCAATGTGCTAAAGGTGTCGAAAGCTAGAGGTTTTGTAAATATGTCTGCCAATTGATCTCCTGTAGTGATGTGATGTAATTATATATCTCCCTTAGCGACGAGATCTCTAATGAAATGGTGTCTAATGTCTATGTGTTTCGTTCGAGAGTGTTGAATTGGGTTGTTAGAGATACAAATTGCACTTGTGTTGTCACACATGATCGAGATGGTTCCAACATATAGTCCAAGATCAAGAATTTGTTGTTTTAACCATAGTACATGTGCAACACAACTTCCTACTGCAATATATTCTACATCGGTTGTGGAAAGTGCTACTGAGTTTTGCTTCCTACTGGACCAAGAAACTAATGATTATCCTATGAATTGGAAGGTACCAGAGATGCTTTTTCTATCTATCCTACATCCAGCAAAGTCAGAATCTGAGTACTCTAAGATTTTAGAGGAAGTGTTGTGTCTAGGATACCAAATTCCTAAGTTTGGGCTGCCTAGTAGATATCTAAGAATTCTTTTGACAGCAGTTAAGTGAGACTCTTTAGGATCGGCTTGGAAACGGGCACAAAGGCACACACTAAATATTATGTCCGGTCTACTGGCAATCAGGTAAAGAAGGGATCCAATCATTCCTCTATATTTTTTCTGATCTACTGATTTTCCACTAGGATCTTTATCTAATTAGATTGTCGAACTCATTGGGGTATTTATGGGTTTTGCACTATCCATTTCATATTTCTTTAAAATATCCTTAATATACTTTGATTGGATAAGAAAAGTTCCATTATCCATTTGTTTTACACTAAAGCCAAGAAAGTAATTAAGTTCTCCCATCATGCTCATTTCAAACTCATTACTCATTATTTTTGAAAATTCATCGCATAAGTTTTTATCCAAAGATCCAAACAAGATGTCGTCCACGTATATTTGAACAATGAGAATATCTTCTTTGACCTTTTGTAAAAAGAGTTTAGTATCTACACTACCTTTTTTAAATCCTCTATCCAAAAGAAATGAGCTAAATCTTTCGTACCATGCTATAGGTGCTTGCTTTAATCCATACAGTGCCTTCTTTAATTTAAATATATGATTTGAAAATTGTGAACTTTCAAATCCGGGGGGTTGCTCAACATAGACATCTTCCTTAATTACCCCAATCAGAAATGCACTCTTTGCATCCATTTGATATAACTTAAAGTTCTTGAAGCAAACAAAAGCTAAGAGCACTCTTATGGCTTCTAGTCTACCAACCGGGGCAAAAGTTTCTTCAAAGTCTATTCCCTTAATTTGGTTGTACCCCTTATCTACTAGTCTTGCTTTATTCCTTATTATTGTTCCTGAATCATTCACCTTATTCTTGAAGACTAATTTTGTTCTAATAACACTTTGTTCTTTAGGACTCTTGACTAACTCCCAAACATCATTCCTGGTGAATTGGTTCAGCTCTTCTTGCATTGCTAGAATCCAAAATTCATCTCCTAAAGCTTGATCTATACTTGTAGGTTCTATCATAGAGATGAATGCTGAATGACTAACCTCCTTCCTAAGTCCATGTCTAGTTCTTACACCTTTTGAAGGGTCTCCTAAAATTAACTCTTTAGGATGACTAGAAGAATATCTCCATTCTCTAGGCAAATCTTCCTGAGGTTCGACCCTTTCTCCTAAGGTCATAGTCTCTACTCCTTGAATTGCCTCTATTTCATCATCTTCAATTTTAGATTCTGAGGGCTTATCTGATTCATCAAATACCATATGGGTGGATTCTTCTACTACAAGGGTTCTCTTGTTAAAGATTCTATAGGCCTTACCTACAGAAGAATATCCTAAGAAGACACCCTCATCTGACTTGGGATCAAATTTTCCTAAGGGATGTTTACCATTATTCAAGATGAAACACTTGCATCCAAAGACATATAAATGTAAAAGGTTTGGTGTCCTATCCTTAAGGAGTTCATATGGAGTTTTATTCAGCTTCGATCTAATGTTTACTCTGTTTAAAACATAACATGCTGTGTTGACTATTTCTGCCCAAAAGTATCTAGGAAGGGTATACTCCACTAACATTGCCCTAGCAGCTTCTACCAAAGTTCTATTCTTCCTTTCTGCTATACCATTTTGTTGGGGTGTTCTAGGGGCTAAGAAATTGTGTTCTATTCCTATCTCTTGACAGAATGACTCAAACCTATCATTTTGGAACTCTCCACCATGATCGCTATGGATTGTTGATATTTCACAACCTAATTTTTGTTGAATCCATGTGGAGAATACTTTAAATTCCTCAAAAGACTTATTTTTGTGTGCAAAGAATCTTACCCAAATAAATTTAGTGAAGTCATCTACAATCACAAATCCATAATTCTTTCCACCTAGACTGGCTGTACTAACGGGTCCAAATAAGTCCATGTGTAGAATTTCTAGTGGCTTAGAGGTGATCACATCTCTAATTGAGTGAAAGGATAATTTGACTTATTTTCCTAGTTGGCAAGCATCACATAAGTGATCATTGGTAAAGTCTAACTTAGATACACCTCTAACTAGGTTTTTCTAAATGATGTTTCTAAGAGTTTTCATACTAGCATGGCATAGTCTCCTATGCCATAGCCACGAGTCATCAACTATTATTTTCAAACATAATGAATTTGAGTTATCAATGCAATCAAGGTCTAACATGTAAATATTGTTCATTCATTTTCCTTCTAAAACTAATTTATCAAATAAACTAATCAGGCATTTATCAGATAAAAATTTAATATCAAAACCTTTGTCACACAGTTAACTAATGCTAAGTAAATTATGTTTCAAACCATCAACTAGCAAGACGTTTTCAATTAAAAATTTTTTAGCATTACCAACGATACCTGAGCCTATCACCTTCATGGTAGTGTTGTCTCCCAACGTTACTTTGCCTCCAATTTTGGTCTCCAGTAGGATGAACTTCTTCATATCTCCAGTCATGTGTCGTGAGCAGCCACTATCCAGGTACCACATACTCTCACTAGGTCTTTTGTGAGAGCATCCCAACAATTTCATTCAAAGATTAGATTTGGGAACCCAAGTGAGTTTGGGTTCCTCCTTATGTTTGCATGAATGAGGTGTATGCATGCTATGATGTGATGGATGTAGTTTAGGTATCCATACTAAGTATGTCCTATGGTGAATTGTGCATGTGCGGGCTATGTGACCTAACATGCCACAAGAGAAACACCTAACACCAGGAAATGGGTTTACTAATCTATGTGGGTGGTGGTGCCTCTTCCTAAAGTTTCGTGATGCATGCTGTGTTGGGTGTTTGCTAGGATGGTCTACTGTGGGTGATACAATTCCTTTTTCCAGTTCTTTAATTCTTTCATTGAATGTTTTATTTTGGGCTATCAATCCAATGACTTCCCATTTCAATTTATGCTCATTGTGCTCTACTTCTAGTGCAAGTTTGTCTAATCTCTTAAAAGCTTCTTCTAGTTCAATATGAGTGGTTTTCAAGGATTCATGCTCTTCAGTTAATTCAACATGCTTCTTATTTAATGCATCAAACTCATCAAGAAGCGACATGTGATCTCTATCTAAATCAAAATTTTCTTTAACTAAGTTAGCATGCTCAATTTGTAAAGAACTAAAATCAACATTAAGCTTAGCATGCATCTTTTTTAGTTTCCCATACGAGTCATGAATATTCTCTGAAATAAGCAATAATTCTTCATATGAAAGTTGACATACCTCATCTTGATCCGATTGATCAAGGTTATCATTAGCCATAAGACACAAATTAGTTACCTCCTCCTTTGCTTCTTCCTCAGACGATTCTGAGGCAGAGTCGGCCCAAAAAGCTTTTTGTGTCTTCATCTTTCCTTTCTTGTATTTAGTTTTCTCATCACATTTCTCCTTAGCTGGTTGGCTCTTCAGATTGGGGCAATCGGCTCGAAGGTGACCTGGCTTCCTGCATTCAAAACAGATTGTATCAGAGGAAACCTTATTGGACCTTGACCTCTTACCTTTATTCCAGCTGTTCTGATGACGCTTCTGTTTTCTCTTCAGGAAATTTTTGAACTGTCGGGTCATCAGTGCTATCTCATCCTCTTTCTCCTCTGTAGAGCTTTCACTTTCTGAGTTGCTAGCTTTTAATGCCACCATCCGCTCCTTTTTCTTTTCACCTGCATCACTTTGCCTTTGGCTCACTCCTTGCTCGTATGCAATGAGTGACCCAAGGAGGTTATCAATAGAATAAATATTAAGGTCTTTGGACTCAGTGATAGTAGTTATCTTAGCATCATAGGAACTAGGTAGGCATCTAAGAATTTTATTCACTTTCTCAGAATTTGAAATTTCTCTACCTAATGCATGCAAGGATGTCACGATTTGGGTGAACCTAGTGTACATGTCAGAAATTGTTTTGCTAAGTTTCATACGGAATAATTCATAATCATGCAGTAGAATGTTAAGCCTAGACTGTTTTACTTCATTTGTTCCTTCGTATGTAATGCACAGTCTATCCCAAATCTCCTTTTCATAAACACAGGTAGATACTCTCATATAGTCCTCAGATTTCAATGCACAAAAAAAGCAGTTTAAGCACTTAGCATTCAGTTGGGCTAAACTCCCTATCCTCATTGCTCTATTTATTAAAAGGTACAGGAGTTTTCAAACCATTAACAATTTTAAACGGTGCAACATATCCATCATTTACTAACATCCACATGCGGTAATCTATAGATTGCAAAAATGTAGACATTCTAATTTTCCAGAAATCAAACGGAATGTTAACAAAAAGTGGTGGACGAGTTATTGAATAACCCTCCGCAGTGTTATGATTACCAAAATTCGACATGATCATTTTTTCAAGGTTTTCTAAAACACTATTTTTGAAAAACAAGCTCTGATACCAATTGAAATTACTAAATGACAATAGGGGGTGAATTGTGAAAAAACTTTTTCTCAATAAAAAGTAACCCTAAACAGGAGTTCTAATCTTTTTGTTATTTTTGAAATTTGACAACAAAAACTTAAACAAATTTTCTTCCACAAATTTCACCACGCAATAATTATGAAAAATTAAGTGCAAGTAAAAGTAAATGACGATAAGGAAAAAACACACCAAGGATTTTTATAGTAGTTTGGTCAAAATATGACCTACGTCCACTCCCCGGAGTCCTCCGCTCTGGGATTTTCACTACCAAATATAATTCTCCTTTTGCCCCCCTCAACAAGGCAGAGAAGTCTTTACAAACCTCCCTTTCACCAACCCGGCGTGGCAGAGTGTCAAACTCTATTTTTGCCCTCCTGGCGACGGCAGAGAACCTTCTCGTTTTTCTCCATCCTGGAGAAGGCAGAGAACCTCGAGGTCACAGATGTAAACGAGTCTTTCCCTTGGAGATCCTCCCTCAAATTCTTCTAGGGCCACAGGAGGAGCAAGATGCAGCAAGTTCGGAGCAACCGTATGATCTCCCTCACACCTCTTCTCCCTCACAACACTCACCTTCTCCTTCCTCTCTCAATCCTAAAGAACTTCTTTAGAGCTCTCTCCATTGGAATCCCTCTCTAACCATGTTCTCCCTCTCTGTAAATCTTACTGAAAAAGGATGAGATTAACACCTAAAATGGGCTCCAAAATCCCTTTGATTTCAAAAGTAGCCGTTACTATTCCTACAATACGATTCAACATCGTACAGTACAATCTTCATAAACAGACTTCGACCTGGTACGAAGATGTACGAATAGTTAAAAAACAATTTGTGCTGTACGATATAATATCGTACGGTACGATCCACAAAATACTATTCATACAGGACGATGGTCTGGACAACCAGATGTCATCTCTGTTCATCGTATGGTACGATTACTATCGTACAGTACGATGAGACAAAAACCTAGAGATCGTCCAGGACAATATCTGGGACGATCAAATTTCGTCTCTATTCATCATATGGTACGATCATGTTCGTACAGTACGATGTTCAAAATATAATTAGGCCTCGATTTCATACACTAATCACAGGTTAATTTAAGTAAGTATTTAAAATAGATCGTACAGTACGAACATATTCGTACAGTACGAACGGCACAAAATCACTTACTTAAACTAAACCACGGCTAGGATTTTTGATCTGAACATATTGTACAGTACGAATATATTCGTACAGTACGATATATTCACAGAATCGTCCACATAGCTCGGATCGTACGGTACGAATTAAAATATTACATTATGATCTCCAGAGAAGAAATTCTATTACATTTTGCATTTAAAAATAAACTCTCCCCCTGTGTGTGTGCATGGTTGCTCTTACTCTTATGTATTTTGTGGTCAGACTCAAGAAAATAAAAATACAATAAATAGAAAAATATAATATCTGACTCATACTCCTAATCTACCCGTTCTTGAGTCTTCCTTTCGTCCTGAGTCACTTGTGATCTTCTTGAAATGTTAGTACTCAAGGACAATAGCAAATAAACTAATATTCAATGAAAAGTTGTTTCAAAATAATCATTATTTGGCATCATCAAAATCTCAAACTCGGGGTCATGGGTTGCAACATGGGATTCGTTCCGATCGAGTTTGGTTGTGACAGCTCACCCCTCCTATTGACACCATCTATAATAATAGGGTTTGATTCTAAAAAAGGAGCCTAAGAGACCGCTGCCTCATCCAGGGATGGTAGCAGGCGCGTAAATTGCCCAAACTTAACATGTGGATGTAGTGACCATAAATAATAATATTAGGCTCTTTGAGTCTAGTAATTGGAAAGAGTACAATCTAAATTTCTTAACGAGGGTTCATTGGATGGCGAGGTGATAAACCAATAACATCTGGCTGGTGAACCGGAAAGAAACTGTTAACCATAAGTGTGGGGCAAAGAAGAAAAGATGTACTCACTTTGATTCTAGGATGGAGGAGGCCTATGACAGCTGGATAAATGTAAGGTATCCTCTCTCCAAGAAGTATGCAGGACACTCTAAAGAAGAGAAAGCACCCTAAAAGTGTAGGTGGATCCATCCATATAAGTATTTCCATGGTAGTACCAAATATCGTAGCTCTATAGAGCTTTCCCCAGAAGTTGTGCGTAAAGCACTATACGTTCTGGTAAGTACAACTGGAGATATAGAAAGATGTTGCCCCTATTATAGCTGATTGGCTGCCAAAAGAACACTACACCTCACGAACCCTGCCTTGAGGGGAAGCATAAAGGTACTAAGCCAGGTAGA
This sequence comes from Dendrobium officinale, assembly GCA_019514585.1. Lineage (NCBI taxonomy): Eukaryota > Viridiplantae > Streptophyta > Magnoliopsida > Asparagales > Orchidaceae > Dendrobium > Dendrobium officinale. Next base: position 6,619,791 of record CM033696.1, on the reverse strand, counting down.
TAGAAACCCCACAAAGAATAAATCCTCAATGAGATTGAATCTCCTTATAATATTAATATTTCATCCAATATTGAGATTGAATCTCCTTCACCTCCATATCAAAGTGATGAAGGTAATCAAGTGGCTCCTTTTGTTGGCTCTATTCCTGTTCCTAGTAGTGCGTATGTCTCTATCTTAATGTCCATAATTTTTATTTATATATATTTATGCTTTTCTAATGGATTTACTTAGTCTAATTTGGAGTGTGTGCTTCATGAGAAATGAAATCTGATGGGGATCATGATGATCCTCGAGTTATACATTGCCCTTCAGATCACTTTATTTATATTTGGAAAGAGGAGGAGATTAATTATATAGGTAATAGTGCCTTTCATAAAGATATTGATTTAATATCATACATGTTGCCAAAGATGATTTCTATCTAGTTTCAAATAAGAGAAAGATGAAAAATAAGAACAAAAGCCAGAATTGCATTTCAACTGAAGCTAGAATCACTAAATCTAATGCTTCTCTTAAAATTAATTCTTACGAATAGAAATATCATGTGTATGATCACTCTAATTGGAAGGCTCTTTTTTGCTTTTCATTTTTCTTTTCTTTTGGCTTCTTTGCTTGGGTTATGGGTTGTTGATGGTTCCCTTTTCTTGTTGCTTTGATTATCCTTGAAGTAGTTTTCGTTGGTGTTTTTGTTGGGTTTTTTATTCTTTTTTTTTTTTCTATTATTCATCCTATGTGAACCTGAGGCTTTTGGTTTTTATGATGGTGTTGGTTAGCATTATATTTTTTGGGTTTTTTGGTGCTTTGGTTTGTAGTTTTTGGCTCATTGTGATGGTGGGGGTTCATTTTTCTACTGGATTAGTGAGTTGTTTGTGTTTTTAGTTATTGTTTTGAATGGTTGTTATTTTTTTCTTGGGGGTGGGTTGGTGGTAATTGTTGTTGGGTCTATCTCTAGTCTTGGATTTGTGGGTAGTTCTATTTAGCTGTGGTTGGGTGATTGGAGTTTGTATTTGTCATGGTTTTTTTTTTTCTTATTTAATTATTTAATTTATGATTTTCTAATCATCCAATCTTGTGCTGATTTTGTGAGAAATTTGTTATTGCAGATCTTTAAGCACTACAGGAAAAACGTCGAAATCCGGCGGTTTTTTTACTACATGCGGCTTTACGGTGGTTTTTTGGCCGCCGGAAAAAATCGCGTAGAAAACTTGTACCGGCGGTGTTTTACCGGCGGTTTTTTTTTTTGCGGCGGTTTTCCGGCGGCCTAGACCGCCGGTTACAACTTGATTTTGAACCGGCGGTTTTCCGGCCGTGACGCCGCCGGTTATTTGACCGACGGCTTACCGGCGGTCAATTTACTAACGGTCCTCCGGCAGTTTAGTTGGGCGTCATTTGTTTTTTAAACCGCCGGCAAGCGCCGGTAGACCGCCTGTTCGTTTACCGGCGATAGCCGGCGATCGAGCCGTCGGTAGTACCGACGATCTAAACCGCCGGATGTCCACCGTAACACCGCCGGTAATAAACCGGCGGTGTAATGCCTTTACCGGCGGCTGATTATTGGCCGTCTGGTATCGTAGTTTCAGGCGGCCAAACCGCCGGTAAGCCGCCGGAAACCTGTAGCACCTGCAAAAAAAATTTGACAGCATCCCCTCTATTTGAGGGAGGTTCACCCTAAAGTCTAAACCTGCAGAAAAAGCAAGATATGTTGGGCAACACGCCGCTATATTCATCAGAACCATAAATTATAAATACAATCACAAGCTCATCATAAGATTACAATAACAAAGTTCACAAGTTAGTTCATGATAATGTTACAATCACAAGTTCAGAAGTTCACAAGTTCTAATTAATACAATCATCAAACATAAAAAATATCTAATCATCATCTGTTTCCTCACTGTCTGCAGATGGCTGCTCCTGTTGGTCTTTCATCCTCTATTTTTCAGCTCTGTAGGATTGCAACTCTGCTTGCATTTCATTCTAAACCTTTCTCATTTCTTCAATCTCTCTAGATTGAACCCTTTTCATCTCTTCAATCTCTCTAGTAAGCGCTGCAACCCTCTCGCTTATATATTCTTCAGCTCCACTTGGATCATGAAATGCAGAGGTGTATGAACTGCCCTCAATAGCAAAAGCCTGTGAACCTATGCCATATACCCTCCCCCCCTATCTTTCACCAATAACTTTTGACCATGTCTGATACTTAGAAATGTGGGTCGATCCAGAAGATGATCCCTCGCCAGTGGACTGCCGACTTTCTCTAGCTCGTACGAAATCATCCTGTTAGTTACAATTAGTTTTATTAAAATAAATTTTTATTCGAAAACTCCAAAAAATTTTACTCACATGAGCCTTCTTAGACTTCTCATCAACCCACTGATGGTCAGCTTGATGTTGATGAGTTCTTGTATGCAACTTCAATGGTGTTGGCTCCCGACCAAGGTGCTCTTTCTGAAAATTTGATACTTAGTTATACTAACATAAATATATGTAATAAACCAATTCAAAACACTTACCAGTCGCCGCCTATGTTCCGTATGAGGTACAGATCCACCAGTATGAAGAGAGCTTCCTAAACCGCCGCAGACAGAGGCTCTGTTCTGTTTATTCTGCTCTCTCATTTTTATAAACTCAGGGGTAGCCCAAGCACTACTCAAATCAGCCCAAACGTCCTCTCCAATCTAATTAGAACGCTACCCGGGCTTTCTAATGTCCGTGAACATGTCTCTGAGACGGGTCGCTCCTCTCCTCTCAAAATTTGATCTGATCCTCGTGCTGTACTCAGGCAACCACCTAAATTCTTTCTGTAAAAATTTAGGCAATATTAAAAAGATTAGTACAAATTAAATCATATATTTGAAATCATACCAAAAAAAATATACCTGAAATTCTTCAAATCACATATCTCTAACTGGCTTTGGGATCTTCTTCCAGGATAAGTAAGGAGCATCATATTTATTCTTTATTATATCCCGGTTCATATTGATGTCCGGCGGTTTACCGTCGGTTTAGGGACCGCCGCTATTACCGGCGGCTTAACGTAGCAAAATCACCGGTTCGGCCGTCGTTAAAAGCCGACGGTCAGACCGCCGGCCATGCCGTTGGTAAAACCGGCGGTCCATAAATCACCGGTTAGAACCGCCGGTGTTGGGCATTTTTCCTGTAGTGAAGTATGTAAGTTACTTGTAGTGGTTTTGGGGAATGATGAATGTACTAACTGTGCTTTGCATGGTGCTTACTCTCTCCTAGAGATTATTTGGGAATGATCTTTTCATAGTCTTTTGGATCTTTGGTTTTATTGATCTGTTGATGGGCTCAACGTGACCTGGTTGCTTAGTGCTGGGATCTAGAAAGTGGATCTAATGTATTGGAGGTTTTTATTGATTTTCCTTCTTTTTTGTGCTTATTTTTGCTCGTGCTTCTTTTTTAGGCTATTCCTACTACTATCTTATTGTGCTTCAAAATTTATTTGAGCTTTGGCATATTTTTGGGTGTTGGCTCCATGCCTACTGTTTTTTTTTTTTTTTTTTTTCATTTTAATCTTGTATCTTAGTAGGGATCATTGACTCCTTATGTTTTTTTTTTTTTTATTATTATTATATAGCTCTTTCAGCTTTAGTGAGCATTTGATCCCTTTAAGGACTTGTAATCATATTTGATGAATTAACTCATAAGCCCTTGTATGAGTTTTATCCAAAATTTTAAAAAAGTTAAAAATACTTTTAATCTTTATTTGCAACTGATAATTTAGTATCTTTGCAAAATAATTTTGTTAATACTAAAAGATGCTCTTGCACTACTGAAGAATATGTTTATTCGCAGCACTTTTGTTTGGGGCGGTTTGAAAACCGCCGCCAAAATCAGCTTTTTGTATCGATTTTGACTGCTGTTATTGGCGCATGGGTAACTTTACCAGCATAGCTATTAATAATGCATAATGAATTTAAAAAAGAGTATATAAACAATATTTCTTTAATTATTTTTTTAAAATAAGAATTACACTTATAACCTTAATATTATCAGCTGGATAATAGTGTTATTATTATTATTATTCTTATTAATATGAACACCAGCTAACAAATTCTAATTAAAGGCTCGGTCTAACTTCCATTAAAACCCAAAACTCCAACCCATCACCCCTTGTTTTACTCCTTCAAATCCTCTCCACCCCACGTTTTCCTCCTCAAATCAGTACCCAAATTAACCACTCTCCCTTCCATATTCCAAGGATCTTCCCTTCCTCAATCCACCCTCTCCTTCTCTCCTCCCTCCTTCAGGAGGCATCTCAATTTCTCTGCAATAGCAATGGTAAGTACACAACTACATGATCTGAATATTTTTTTCCCCTTTAATTCACTACATCAATTCTAACATTCTATGATAGATCTAATGATTACGAACTCGCACTTTCACGATTGTTGAAGGTAATTTTCGGTAGGCAAAGTGGTCTCTTAGAGATCGCAAATACCTGTATATTGCAAACAGGATTAGCGACATGGCGACCGGTCGCAAAATCTTGTGAGCAGAAACTAATTGCTGTATTGCAGTCTCAATGATTAATATATGAAACTTACATTTAATACGAAAAAGTACAACAATCTAACTTAATTACAATCCAATGCAAAAGCATATGATGCACCTCCAACACTTTAAATAAATATTTTTATATACAAATAGCATTCAATAGGTTCAATATTCAAACATTCAATATGTTTAAATAAGCTAAATTAAAATATATTATGTTATAATGTTATTAAGGACGTAGAATGCATGCATACATGTCTATATATATGATTTATGGTTCACGTACGTAGGCGAACTCAGCTTCGGGGATGGCTGTGGTCGATGAGTGCAAGCTCAAATTCATGGAGTTAAAGGCGAAGAGAAGCTTCAGGTTTATTGTCTTCAAAATCGATGAGAAGAATTTGCAGATAATGGTGGATAGAGTCGGCCAACCAGATGAGAGCTACGATGATTTCACTGCTTGTCTTCCTCCTGATGAATGTCGCTATGCTGTTTTCGACTTCGATTTTGTTACTGATGAGAATTGCCAGAAGAGCAAGATCTTCTTCATTGCCTGGTGAGATCGATCTGCTAAATTCCACTTGCTTTTTTTTGTTTTTTGTCAAAAATGTTTTAGTTATTTGGTTGGATAAAACAGATAAATTGGACTGAATTCGATTTGTTTTATTCTGCTTTGAAATATTGATTTCATTATTGATAATAATTTAGATTTTTTATTTTTTATTGATTTAATTATTATTATTGCAATTTAATCCGGTGAGATCCATCAAAATGTACCTTTAAAAATATATATTTTACTATAGATAATTTAATGTTAATAGCATCTTTTGATATGATCATTTCGATTATACAAGAATCTCATATAAATAAATATATAAATTTAGATGTAATTACATTTGTAAATATATAAAAATATAAAGACGTATATATGTGAAATCCCAAAAAAGTATTATTATAAATTACTGTTTTTTAACGGTTAAACTTAATTTCTCTTAAAATGTTAGCCTGTGATACTTATTTTTTTCTATATTTATCTATAATGCAGGTCTCCTGATACATCAAGGGTGAGGAGTAAGATGCTGTATGCCAGCTCAAAGGATAGATTCAAGAGAGAGCTCGATGGCATTCAGGTGGAGCTCCAAGCAACTGATCCCAGTGAGATGAGCTTGGATATCATAAAAGGCCGAGCTCTTTAATTAAATTCTGGAATTGGACTTCCAGCCATTTCTGTCTTTCTACTCTTACTTTTCCATTCAAAAATATTTTTTAATTTGGTTTGTATTTTTCAAGATGGGACTTCATTAGGTTATTAATGACTGTGGGCTTGTATGCTTTAATCTCTGATAAAAGTGATTATTTTTTTCTTTAATTCATAATAAGAAAAATTAATAATATAGCATACAATATTCTTTTTTATTCAATGATGAAATAGTAGCTATCAAGATAGGAATATGTTTTCCTAACATAAACTTTTTTTTTTTGAAAACCCACTTTGCTAGGGTTTGGTTTCTCGCTGCCTACCCTTCATCTGCGGCTAGTTCTCCGCCGGTACTTAACTGGATCTTCACCAATCAACTCAGGGAAGTCTTCTAAACTTTTTTATTGATTTTTTTTGTTTCTTTTTATGGGTCGGCCTTTGTCCGAGTTTGCCTCATTTCCTTAGACTTCTTTTCTGGTTTTGTTCTTGTTTGTTTTTGGGTGTGTTTTCACCGAATCCTGTGGTAAATAACCCATGACTATAGTTTTCTAGGGGGAAAAATCAATTGAGATCTTTTAAGAATGCATTGGCAGGATTTCTAGCTCTACTATTTTTCTTGATCTTAATGCTACTATACATTATGCTTTACCTTCTCTTTCGACCTCGAAGGAGGAAATCCATGCATGCCCAAGCGGCCCCTTTCGAATTTGTTCTTGTTTGTATTTTTACTGTCTGAAGGCCTTCACTAGATGCTATTCATAAATTCTTCTTTAACTTGAAACTTTTATGTGCTTTTTCGATGACCATATTGAATCATAGGCATGTGTTGATTAAACTCTCCAATTAAAAGGGTGGTTTTTAATTGAAATTAAATAGTTTTTTTATTTATATTTTTTAATCGAAATTAAATAAATATTCAAATTAAGGTCTAATTAAAGGGCTTTTAATTTTCTTAGATTAGGTATTAAATTCTAAAGGGTTTGCTATATTATTATCAAATTTTGGATTTTATTTGAGTTTATTAGATTTTTCTAAAGTTATTAGGGTTTAGTTAGAGGGTGAAATTAGGGTTTATTAATTAAGTGGTTTAAAGAATCCTAAAAATTCCTAGAAAGTTCTAGGCGGTTTGAAATGTCATTAAGTTTAAATATTTTAAATTTCATGTCATTCAAAGGCATATCCTAGTCCCAAAAATTTTTTGAAGTTTTCTAGACAGATTATTAATTATTGTCCTTAAGATGCAAGAGGTTAAAAATGTTTAAATTAGATGTTAATAACGAACCCTTGGGTAACATAAGGGAAATGCAACACATCATCACAAACCATGTCCTTAGAACTATGAGTACCAAAGCTAAGTGCTCGAGCATCCTAAACAAGCAAGGGATTTAAAAAAAATTAATAGGATTAGCGATGTGATTGAAATTACTAAATGACAAGAGGGGGGGGTGAATTGTGAAAATCTTTTTCTTAATAAAAATAACCCTAAACAGGAGTTCTAATTTTTTTATTATTTTTAAAATTTTACAACTAAACTTTAGCAAGTTTTCTTCCACAAATTTCACCATGCAATAGTTATGAAAATTAAATGCAAGTAAAAAGTAAATGACGATAAGGAAAAAATACACCAAGAATTTTTATAGTGGTTCTGTCAAAATGTAACCTACGTCCACTCCCCGGAGTCCTCCGCTCCGAGATTTTCACTATCAAAATAGTTCTCCTTTTGCCCCCCTCGGCAAGGCGGAGAAGCCTTTACAAACCTCCCTTTCACCAACCCGGCGTGGCGGAGTGCCAAACTGTTTTTGCCTTCCTGGCGACGGCAGAGAACCTTCTCGTTTTTCTCCCTCCTAGAGAAGGCAGAGATCAACCTCGAGGTAACGGATGTAGACGAGCCTTTCCCTTTGAGATCCTCCCTCAAATCCTTCTAGGGCCACAGGAGGAGCAAGATGCAGCAAGCTTGGAGCAACCGTGTGATCTCCCTCACACCTTTTCTCCCTCACAACGCTCACCTCCTCCTTCCTCTCTCAACCCTCTAGAACTTCTCTAGAGCTCTCTCCCTTGGAATCCCTCTCTAACAACGTTCACCCCCTCTGTAATTCTTACTGAAAAAGTACTTGATTGACATTTAAAAATAGCTCCAAAAACCCTCTAATTTCAAAAGTAGCCGTTACTGTTCGTACAGTACGATTCAACATCGTACAGTACGATCTTTATAAATAGACGTCGTCCTGGTATGAAGATGTACGAACGGTTCAAAATCAATTCGTACTGTATGATATAATATCGTACGGTACGATCCATAAAATATTATTCGTACAGGACGATGGTCTTGACGATCAGATGTCGTCTCTGCTCATCGTATGGTACGATTACTATCGTACAGTACGATGTGACAAAAACCAAGAGATCGTCCAGGATGATATCTGGGACGATCATACTTCGTCTCTGTTCATCGTATTGTACGATCTGGTTCGTACAGTACGATGTTCAAAATTTAATTAGGCCTGGATTTCATACACTAATCACGGGTTAATTTAAGTAAGTATTTAAAATAGATTGTACAGTACGAACATGTTCGTACAGTACGAACGGCACAAAATCACTTACTTAAACTAAACTACGGCTAGGGTTTTGGATCTAAACATATCGTATAGTACGAAGATATTCGTACAGTATGATCTATTCACAGAATCGTCCACATAGCTTGGATCGTACGGTACAAATTAAAATCGTACAGTACGATCTACAGAGAAGAAATTCTATTACATTTTGCAGTTAAAAACAAACTCTCCCCCTGTGTGTGTGCATGGTTGCTCTTACTCTTGTGCATTTTGTGGCCCTACTCAATAAAGTAAAAATAAAATAAATAGAAAAATATAATGTCTGACTCATACTCCTTATCTACCCGTTCTTGAGTCTTTCTTTCCTCCTGAGTTACTTGTGATCTTCCTGAAATGTTAGTATTCAAGAACAATAGCAAATAAAATAATATTCAATAAAAAGTTGTTCTAAAACACTCATTATTTGGCATCATCAAAATCTCAAACTCGGGGTCATGGGTTGCAACAGTGATTAGTGAACAATTAGGGTCTACTTATTCACTAATCTTTCCCAATGAATTCTTTTCATATGTTCATCTATATTTGAAATTCCGAAAAGGTATCTCTCGAAATTAAAAGATTTAATATGTTTATAATTTAAAAATATTTAAAAATACATATATATTAGCTTATATATATATATATATATATATATACACACACACACACACATACATAAGTTTAAAAATAAGATAATTCAAAATAATTTAAAATATATTTTTGAGAGATCCACTGCTCATCCAAACTTAGATTCAAAATAATTTGAAAAAAAAAATTATTTCGAAAATACTTGATATAATATCTAATTAATTAAATAATAATTAAAAACCAAAGTAGTTAAATAATTAAGAAATTTAAAGAAAAATTAACTTGAAATTAAATTAAAATTAAAATTCTTAATATTTTGAAAATTTTAAGGCACTATATGAATTTTTATGATTTAAAATAAATTAATATGAATTTTTAAAGTTTATAGTGATTAAAGGGTATTTAAAATAAATTTTAAAATAATTATAAAATTAATTTTAATCAAAATCTAAATTTCTATGATATTTAAAATAAGGTAAAAATATTTTTTATAAAATTTAAGAAAATATTTTAATTTTTTACTTAATTAGATACTAATTAGATTTTTAAATATTTATGTAATTAAAAATTACTTACAATAAAAATATTCTTTATATTTAACTTAATTTGAAATTAAACAACTAAAATAATTCTCTAATTTTTTTAAATAAAATATTTTTAATTATTGAAAAATAAATAATATTCATAAATATTTAAAGATTAAAATAATTAAAAACTTATTTAAAATTTAAAATATAACCTAAATTAATTTAATTTTAGATTAATATATTTTTAAATAATCATTTAATTATTAGGAATATATTAATGTGAAATTTTTAAAATTTAAAAAGATCTAATATAATACTAAATTAAATATTTAAAAATAATGGTTTTTAAAATAATTTAAATATATATGATATATTTTAAAAATAATTTAAATTTTAAATGAAAGAAAATTAAATTCTGAAAATTTTGATATATTAAATGCACTTTTTAAATTTAAAAATAATTTTAAATAAATATTTGAAGTTTCTAATTTAAAAAAGGATTTAAAATATATATATTTAACTAATATTAAATAAATGGCGATGGTCAGACACGCGTCGGCTCGGAATTCGGCAGTTCAAATCGCGGACTCAGTTTACAATTATAGGCAATAATTGAGCCACTGCATAATCATTACTGCATGATTGCCTGCGGCATGGTTTCACTTAAACACATTAGCGGTAGCGGTGAGCTGTACCGGTTGACGCAGTTTAAGATAGGCGACTCTGATCGGGTCAAATGTAGGATCTGGCTATAATAATGGCTCCATGGTTTAGAGGAAGCCGCAGAACGACGGGATCTCGGCCGTTGATCAGACGATTAATGGAGGAGATCTCGTACACTTAATAGACACTACCGAGATGCCTTAGTATCCATTTTTTGCCTCATTTTATCGACTAATCATAAATGAGAAAAAATTTAAATATGAGATCCATGCATGAAGAGCATTCATGGGGAGTAATTTTTGCGGTTTAAAATGCGCTTAATATAAAGTTAATTAACCCTAGGTATCCTAAGCTAGGGTTTGAGATTATACCTAATCCAAATGGTGAATTCATAAGATCTTGGGCTTGCTGCACTTAAAGACTATCCACACTCCCTTTTCTAGAAAAAATCACATTTCAAAATGTGATGGATTGATGGGAATTTACCTTGGAAGGATTAAGGCTTTCATTCACCGGAGATCTCGTCACCGTTAAGGCTTGGAAGTGGATTTAGCTTGGGAAAAGTGGAGAGATGCTAGGGGAGCTCATACATGAGGGTCTCAGGTTTGGAGAACTTAGGGTGAAAGCAAAAACAAGATCCTTTACATGAAGCCTTTATATCCTTATTTATAGTCCTATGTTCGTGATGGATGGCCAATATCTCTTCTAGGGACAATTAGGAGGGAAATAATCCTCCTTGTCCATGGTTTGGGTCAAGAGAAGATTTTGAAGGGTTTAAATGCTCAAAGGGTTGTGAATTTGACCTAAATAGGTCAAATTTGAAAAAATAAGGTTTGGATTGACCAAGCCATGTGTTGACCTAGTAAATATGGTCAACCAACCCAAGTGGGTGAGGGATTGAGCAAGAGAAGCCTTGGAATTGATTTGAATCAAAAGGGAGGTGATTGGAAAATTTGAACCATATGGCTGAGGAATTGCATACATTCAATCGACTTGGTTACAGTTCAACCAGGTTGACCCAAGACCTAGGTCTGGGCTCCACAGACATGGTTCGACCCACTGAACCCAGTGGGACTGGTCTTAGGATCTAGCTTGATCAATTTGACTATGTCAATCCCCCTTGATTTGAGTTTGAAGAAAGACAAGGTGAACACGGGACTTCATTAGGTTATTAATGATTGCATGCTTGTATGCATTACTTTCTAATAGAAATGATCCATTTTTCATTAAATCATAATAATAAAATGTAATAATATAACATACAAATTTCTTCTTCTCTTTTTTTTTTTCAATAATTGATGAAGTAGTAGCTACTAAGGTTTTTTTGTGTTTCCAAATCTTTGCTACATACTGTACGCATGTATTTTTCTTCACAAAGCAATATGTTTGGAATTTGCTCAAATCAAAATAAAAAAATCCCTCATGCATTGAAAATAAACAAGATGTAAAACCCTACGAAAAAAGGTTAAATTTTTTACTCAAATTGTTATTATAAATAAAATATACATGATGATCCGCACAGAATTAATTTGATGCAAGAGAATTCAAGGATGACTACTAAAGGGATCATGTAAAACATAAACTAGCAACCAGGAGCAATACCAAAGCTTGAATTTTGATTTTTAATATTATCATTTTGTGTTCATCAAATGTTATTCTTCCATATTTTGGACAACCCTATTTCTTTCCCCCTTTTTTGTGTTTATACTATTAGATTCCCTTCTTTTATAATGTTATATAAAAGCTTTATTGAAGTATTAAATTCATTATTCATTGGAATATGCATCTACCATCATCCTTCCTTCTCTCTCTCTCTCTCTCTCTCTCTCTCTCTCTCTCTCTCTATATATATATATATATATATATATATATATATATATATATATATATATATATATATATATATATATATATAATTTAAGCTTCCTAAGAAGTTAGGGGAGACAGAGTTTGACGATTGCATGAAGATGAAGATCACATAAAACTCCCACTTAGTATGTGTTTATTACATGAAAATTTATACTATTCAAATATTTAATTTTGGGGTGGTTTTATTTATTTATTTTTGTTAATTATGGATTTTTTCCATTTTCTTCCAATCTTTCAATCATCCAATAACTCCACCTTATATGCTAAAAAATTTGCACCCTAGTTTCTTCTCTTTCAAGAGAGAGTATTAACAATGTTTTGGGTCTAGTTTCATAAGGCAGGTTAAATTTTTAAGATAAGACTATAATAACCCAAAATTTAATGAAATGAATTAATTCAAAAATATAAAAATTTTGGACATCAGTGCTACAACATTGTGTTTGCTAGCGCAACAACGTTAGGAAATTTCCGCTTCAATGTTAAAGTCTAAGTTCTATAGTAACTATGGATTCAACATGCAACATAATGGCGTTCTGGATCATGATTCCATGGCTATGGATACTAAATAAAGTTTTTAAATATATTTCATATAAATATCTCTCACCACCTAAGCCATCTCCTGTCACTCCATTTGGCTAGTTATGGAAGGAAAGAAAGGTGAAGGAGAAGAAAGGGAAAAGAGGAGAAGAGAGAGAAGAGAGTGGAGAAAAGATCTTTCAGAGCATTTCGTTCATTGCTTATACTATGAAAATTACTCTAATTATAATAAGTGACCTCTACTCTACTTTTATTTTCAATGATTTTGAGAATAGTTCATTTTTTCTCTCTTGAAGTTAGCAAAATTATATTACATCCCTTTATGGAACACTTTCTCTGTGTAACTTTTAATATGTGAGTGATATAGTTATTCTGAATACATTAACTAGTTTATATGAAAATTTTTACAACATAAATAAATATTTATAATTTTCTAAAATTAACTAATAATATACAATCAGTCAAACTGGTCAATATGGCTACCATCATTGCGATGTTGGGGAGAGGTAGCATTGCGGTGCTCCCTTGGGAATTAAAATCACAAGCTTTTTAACCATAAAACTATCGCGGTGCTCAACATTTGACATTGTTATCATGCTCGAAATGACCACCACCATGGCACTTAATCTAAGTGCTTCAGGGCTCAGTCCGATAAAATGATAGGAGAGCTCAATGTTGTTGTATTGTGGTTCTACATAAAGACATTTGGCATTACGACACTGCTTGGGAAGCTTTGCAGAGTTATCAACTAAATTAAATATTTTATAATTGGCCCAGCGTTGCGGTACTTCAGGGGGTAATGTTGTGGCACTATGATAAAATTTTCAAATTAAATCTTATACTCATAATTAATATTAATACGATGCAACTAAACTTACAACTAACAACCAAATTTTTTAATCAAAATAAAAAATACCAATCACACCACTCCTAACAACAATAAAGGGATCAATTGGGTTGTCTCCAAAATAGTACAAAGTTTACAGTGTTCAACTAGATTATGCTATAATCCTATTCAAGAATATCCAGCTCTACATAACATCTAAGATGTTCAAAATCTACTCTTAAATAAGATTTCAATCTCTAGCTATCGACTTTAAAATTTTGGGTAGTTTTATAATCTTAGATATTAGGTCTATATGGATCCACCATTACAATAGTGAGTGTTCCTGACCACTTAAACATTAATTATCTTGAAATTAATTTCAAACTTGAATTATACAAGAGAACTTCTTGTCAAGGCTCAATTTTTTCCTAATAAGTTTAAGATCATGACATTTTTAATTTGCTTCTTATGCAATTTAGTATTTTCATAAGATTCATTTCTAAATTCCTCTTACTCATTCAATTGTAGTAGCCTTTTCTCCTTAGCATCCTTAAAATTGTAATTCAAATCTTTCACTATCCAAAATGCATTTTGATTTATTTCCAACGATAAATTATAGACCTTTCCAAAGATTAATCTATAAGGAGACATTCCAAAAGGGGTCTTAAATGCTATTCTATAAGCTCATAGTGTATCATCTAATTTCAAAACCTAATCCTTCCTATTTAGATTCACAGTATTTTTCTAAGCTTTTCTTGATCTCCCTATTACTTATGTTTGTTGGAAACTAGTTTGGGATTGATAAGCAGTTGAAACTATGTTTAATGCTGTATTTACAAATTAAAGCCTTCACTCTCTTATTGCAAAAATGACTTTGATCCCTCATGATTAATAATGACTCTAGATATTCTAAATTTTGAAAAAAAAAAATCTTTAAGAATTTAATAATCACCTAAGCATTTTTTTTAGGGTTGCTACTCCTTCAATCTACCTGGAGTCATAGTCAATAGCTATCAAAATATATTAGTTTTCATAAGATTGCACAAAAGGATCTAAGCTTTAAAAATCTCCACTTATAAGATAATATTAAGGGACATTTTATTTCCTATAGTTATGTTACCTACACTCTGACATCGATCACATTTTTTAACATATTTATTTAAATTCTCAAATGGGGTAGATTAGTAAAATCCTAATTGGAGGATCTTATTATCAGTTCTAAATACTCCAAAATGACCTTCATACTCAAAGTCATAATATTTCCTGATGATGGGCTTAATCTCATTTTTAGGGACACATCACCTAATTATTTAGTCTTTACATTTCTTAACTGTCTGTTCCCAAAAATAGAATTTAACATCATGTAGAAATTTATGTATTTTGGTAAAAGATATGTTTGTAGGAATAATACCCTTACCAATGTAGTTCACAATATTCAAACTCCAAGGTATATCATATGAATGCAAAGCAAAAAAATTGCTCATCTAAAAAGATTTCATTGATATCACACTCATTATATGAAGGTTTTTTCAACTCTAGTCTAGATAAATGACTGTTGACCTCATTTTTGTATGAGGTCTCTATAGAATCTTAAAATCAATTCAGATTCAGATCAATCCAGACTTTTAATCAATTCAAATTCAAGTCAATTCATACCTCAATCTATCTATACTTCAATTAAATCCAGACTTCAAACCTGCCCAAACTTTAAACTTTTCCTTATTCAAACTTCAATTCAAACCTTGATCCTGACCCCAAATCAATCTACCCTCAAGACCAATCTAGATCGTAGGATCTACCCTGACCCTAGATCTATCTAGACCTTAGGATTTATCTAGACATTAGACCTATCTAGATCCTAGATCAATTTAGGCCTTAGATCAATCCAGATTCAATTCAATCTACATCTCAAATCCATTTAGATTTTCAACCTATTCAAACTTCAAAACAATCATGATCTTCAATCAATCTTCAACTTAATCCAGACTCCAACACTTGATCTAACCTTCTATCACACCTACATCATATCCAATCATTTATTATCATCTAAATGATTATAACTAATTTGGATAACTCAAATTCAAGAATATTCACATCTATTTTGAGTCAAACTTTAATGAGGCCAAACTTTAATGATTTGGTCAAAACCCCTTCCCATTCACACATTTTCTTTCAACCTTAATACCTAAGCATTAAATCTTCTCAAACCCATTTCAAAAGATGTTTCAAGTAAAATTCCAATTTCCCTGAGTCAAATCATGCTTAGTTTGACTTGGTCAAACCTAACCCACTTGGCCAATTCTCTTTTCAAACACTCAAATCCCAACTTCAAGTCACTAAATCCCTTTCAAAATCAACCCAAACATCCCTTCAAGCCTCTTTGGTTACCAACTCAGCCACCCAAGTCAAGTTGACTTGGTCAACTCAAGCAAATATGATCAAACCCTTTTGAAATCCCCTCTAACTCATCTCAAACTTCAACCCTTATGTCTCAACCCTCTCAAATATATCATCCCATCATTCAAGGCATTCCTCTATGCCACATCACCAGTCCACATGACAAGTGGACTGGTCAAACCAGTCAAACCAAGATTTGGAATGGGTCAAACATGGTCAAATCATTTCAAATCCAACCCTCCCTCCATTATAAATCCCACAAACCTATTATAAACAAATCCCTCAACTCCTTAGAATCCACGTCAGCAATCCTTGACTTGTTGACCGATCAAAAGGTTAATAAAAACTCAAATGAGTTCAACCTAAGCAACCCAACTCCCTAGCCTAAACTAGGCCCGTCAAGCCAATGGAATCAACTCCAAAACCCTCTTAAGTTTCAAAACGACCCAGTCTAGTCCCTGATGTGCCCCGTACCATGACCTAACAACCCTAGTGGTCCCCTCCATGTTAAAACATGAGCCATCCGCTCTCTCTGCTCTCTAACCATCCAGTCCAGTTGTCAACCATCCCAAAAACATCCCTGATCCATCTCAGCCCTCCATTTTCCCTCCAAACATTGAATAGGGTAAATAAGGGCGGGCTTTATTCATTCAACCCTATCTCTCATTTGACTCATTCCCCAGTGCTTCTGGCATTTTGTTTTAAAATCTCAGAGCTCCATGCACTTTTTCCAATCATTTTCCAAACATTTGGAGCTCGTCGGTAAAAAAGCTGATGAAGGTCCGAAGCTAGCTCCATCCAAACTTCCTCAACCACATGTAGAAGTCTCCTCCGAGCTTGGGGACTTCAAGAGATCAACACAAGGACAATCTACAAATTCAACCGTGCTTAAATCATCCAAAACTATCAAGGATATCAAGGTATATCTTAAACCATAGGTTTTATCTAGATTCTCAAATAGAACTTTAAGGAAATTATCTTGAGCTCTAAAAACTATTCCCCATTGTTTATCTTATTTAATGTCATCTGAAACCTAAGACTTATTCCATTTAATTTGTTATAAATCGAGTTTGGCACATAATTTAGTTCTAGGGTTTTCGGACGGTCACGTGGAAAAGATGAGTTCAATACCGTAATGGGATTGAACGGCTTTAACCTATCCTGGATCGAAACCGAGATAATAAATCTCAAATGTTGATCCATTCTCTTGTGAGATCAAATGGATGGTATCTATTCCGATTTCATAATCATAGCCTTCAATCGCCACCGTTCATTTTTATTCCACGCGGCATCCAACGACCTTCATCTCCGCTGAGCTGGGTAAGTGAAACCGCGTGGATCGAATACCGTGCCTAGAAGCCGTTGCGCTAGCTCAATCCGAACCCGCCACCTGTCCCGACAGCCGCCGCTATTTTAAAATTAATATATAATTAATTTAAATTGTATATTTAATAGTTTAAACTTCTAAAAATCATAAAAAATAAAATACTCAACCATATTTTTAGTATAACCACTCATTCTTTTAAGCATAAAATTCTATATCTAATAAAAACAAAATCATAACCTAGTTCCTAATATATTTTCCATAACTTAAATTATAAATATTTTCAAATTTTCTAAATTATATTTTAATTAAATGTTTGATTAACTTCCATTTTAAATGGCATAATATTCAGGATGTGATATATTCTACTTGATTTTGGTAAAAATTTTAGAACTTAATCCTAAGTATGAATAAATTTTTAAATGTATAATGCAACATTTGTATTAAACCTTTAATAATTCATCACAAACTCTATAGTCATCCAATCATTGCATTTATAACTCTATGGAATCAATGATAGGCCACCTTTCATTGGGATTCAAGTTCAAATCATATTCATACATTGTTTGAGGGAATACAACTTTTATTACTATATATAAGGGTCTGTTTACATTGTCCTCAAACTATATATGATTATAATTTCAATTTGGATGTGGATTATGTAGGAATATTCAATATATCTTCTAATAATCCTATTTCATTTACATAAATGTCTATATTATAGTTGAATTTCTAAAGTTATTGTTGCAACCCATGACCCCGAGTTTGAAATTTTGATGATACCAAATAATAAGTGTTTTGAAATAACTTTTCATTGAATATTATTTTATTTGCTATTTTCCTTGAGCACTAACATTTCAGGAAGATCACGAGTGACTCAGGAAGAAAGGAAGACTCAAGACCGGGTAGATTAGGAGTATGAGTCAAACATTGTATTTTTCCATTTATTTTGTTTTTACTTTATTGAGTCTGGCTACAAAATGCATAAGAGTAAGAGCAACCATGCACACACACAGGGGGAGAGTTGTTTTTTAACTGCAAAATGTAATTAAAATTCTTCTCTGGAGATCGTACTGTACAATTTTAATTCGTACAGTACGATCCAAGCTATGTGGATGATTCTGTGAATACATCGTACTGTACAATATGTTCAGATCCAAAACCCTTGCCGTAGTTTAGTTTAAGTAAGTGATTTTGCGCCGTTCGTGCTGTACGATCTCTTTTTAATACTTACTTAAATTAACCCGTGATTAGTGCATGTAATCCAGGCCTAATTAAATTTTCAACATCGTACTGTACGAACTGGATCGTACCATATGATGAACAGAGATGAAGTATGATCATCCCGGATATCGTCCTGGACGATCTCTTGGTTTTTGTCACATCGTACTGTACGATAGTAATTGTACCATACGATGAACAGAGACGACATCTGATCGTCAAGACCATCACCCTATACGAATAGTATCTTGTTGGATCGTGCCGTATGATATTATATCGTACATTACGAATTGTTTTTAAACTGTTCGTACATCTTCGTACCAGGACGACGTCTGTTTATGAAGATCGTACTGTACGATGTTGAATCATACTGTACGAATAGTAACGGCTACTTTTGAATTCAGAGGTTTTTGGAGCATTTTTTAGATATCAATCAAGTCCCTTTTCAGTAATATTTACAGAGGGGGTGAACGTGGTTAGAGAGGGATTCCAAGGGAGAGAGCTCTAAAGAAATTCTTGAGGGTTGAGAGAGGAAGGAGGAGGTGAGCGTTGTGAGGGAGAAGAGGTGTGAGGGAGATCACACGGTTGCTCCAAGCTTGCATCATCTTGCTCCTCCTGTGGCCCTAGAAGGATTTGAGGGAGGATCTCCAAGGGAAAGGCTCATCTACATCCGTTACCTCGAGATTCTCTGCCTTCTCCAGGAGGGAGAAAAACGAGAAGGTTCTATACCGTCGCCAGGAGGGCGAAAATAGAGTTTGACACTCCGCCACGTCGGGTTGGTGAAAGGGAGGTTTGTAAAGGCTTCTCCGCCTTGTCGAGGGGGGCAAAAGAAGAACTATTTTGATAGTGAAAATCCCAGAGTGGAGGACTCCGGGGAGTGGACGTAGGTCATATTTTGACCGAACCACTATAAAAATTCTTGGTGTGTTTTTTCCTTATCGTCATTTACGTTTTACTTGCTTTTAATTTTTCATATCTATTGCATGTGAAATTTTGTGGAAGAAAACTTGCTTAAAATTTTGTTATAAAATTTCAAAAACAACAAAAAAATTAGAACTCTTATTTAGGGTTATTTTTATTAAGAAAAAGATTTTTACAATTCACCCCACCTCTTGTCGTTTAGTAATTTTAATTGGTATCAGAGCGATTTCAATTGGTATCAGATCAATTTCAATTGGTATCAGAGCTTGTTTTTCAAAAATAGTGTTTTAGAAACCTTGAAAAAACAATCATGTCGAATTTTGGTAATCGTAACACTGCGGAGGGTTATTCAATAACTCGTCCACCACTTTTTGATAACATACCGTTTGATTTCTGGAAAATTAGAATGTCTACATTTTTGCAATCTATAGATTACTGCATGTGGATGTTAGTAAATGATGGGTATGTTGCACCGTTTAAAATTGTTAATGGTTTGAAAACTCTTGTACTGTTTATTGAATGGAGCAATGAGGATAGGGAGTTAGCCCAACTGAATGCTAAGTGATTAAACTGCTTTTTTTGTGCATTGAAATCTAAGGACTATATGAGAGTATCTACTTGTGCTTCTGGCAAAGAAATTTGGGATAGACTGTACATTACATACGAAGGAACAAACGAAGTAAAATAGTCTAGGCTTAACATTCTACTGCATGATTATGAATTATTCCGTATGAAACCTAGCAAAATAATTTCTGACATGTACACTAGGTTCACCCAAATCGTGACATCCTTGCATGCATTAGGTAGAGAAATTTCAAATTCTGAGAAAGTGAATAAAATTCTTAGATGCCCACCTAGTTCCTATGATGCTAAGATAACTGCTATCACTGAGTCCAAAGATCTTAATGTTTATTCTATTGATAACCTCCTTGGGTCACTCATTACATACGAGCAAGGAGTGAGCCAAAGGCAAAGTGATGCAGGTGAAAAGAAAAAGGAGCGGACGGTGGCATTAAAAGCTAGCAACTTAGAAAGTGAAAGCTCTGTAGGGGAGGAAGACGATGAAATAGCACTGATGACCCGACAGTTCAAAATTTTCCTGAAGAGAAAACAGAAGCGTCATCAGAACAGCTGGAATAAAGGTAAGAGCTTAAGATCCAATAAGGTTTCATTTGATACAATTTGCTTTGAGTGCAGAAAGCCAGGTCACCTTCGAGCCGATTGCCCCAATCTGAAAAGTCAACCAGCAAAGGAGAAAGGAGATGACAAAGCTAAATACAAGAAAGGAAAGACAAAGACACAGAAAGCTTTTTGGGCCGACTCTGCCTCAGAATCATCAGAAGAAGAAGCAGAGGAGGAGGTAACAAATTTGTGTCTTATGGCTAATGATAACCTTGATCAATTGGATCAGGATGAGGTATGTCAACTTTCTTATGATGAATTATTGCTTATTTCTGAGAATATTCATGACTCGTATAGGAAACTGAAAAAAATGCATGCTAAACTTAATATTGAATTTAGTTCTTTACAAATTGAGCATGCTAACTTAGTTAAAAAAAAATTCTGATTTAGATAAAGATCACATGTTACTTCTTGATGAGTATTATGCATTGAATAAGAAGCATATTGAACTAATTGAAGCGCATGAATCCTTGAAAACATCGCATATTGAACTAGATGTAGAGTTTGAAAAACTAACGACACTTGCATTAGAAGTAAATCATAGTGAGCACTTGCTATTGATAGAAGTTGATGGATTGACAGGTCAAAATAAAACTTATAGTGAGAAAATAAAAAAACTAGAAAATGAAATTGCATCACTCACAGTAGGCCATCCTAGAAAACCCCCAACACAGCATGCATCACAAAACTTTAGGAAGAGGCACCACCACCCACATAGATTAGTAAACCCATTTCCTGGTGTTAGGTGCTTCTCTTGTGGCATGTTAGGTCACATAGCCCACATATACACAATTCACCGTAGGACACACTTAGTATGGAGACCTAAACTGCATCCATCACAGCATAACATGCATACATCTCATTCATGCAAGCATAAGGAGGAACCCAAACTCACTTGGGTTCCCAAATCTAATCTTTGAATGAAATTGTAGGGATGCTCTCACAAAAGACCTAGTGAGAGCATGTGGTACCTGGATAGTGGCTGCTCGCGACAAATGACTGGAGATATGAAGAAGTTCATCCTATTGGAGACCAAAACTGGAGGCAAAGTAACGTTGGGAGACAACACTACCAGGAAGGTGATAGGCTCAGGTATCGTTGGTAATGCTAAGAATTTTTTAATTGAAAATGTTTTACTAGTTGATGGTTTGAAACATAATTTACTTAGCATTAGTCAACTATGTGACAAAGGTTTTGATGTTAAATTTTTTACTTATAGATGCCTGATTAGTTTACTTGATGAAGTAATTTTAGAAGGAAAATAAATGAACAATGTTTACATGTTAGACCTTGATTGCGTTGATAGCTCAAAATCATTTTGTTTGAAAACAATAGTTGATGACTTGTGGCTATGTCATAGGAGACTATGCCATGCTAGTATGAAAACTCTTAGAAACATCACTCAGAAAAACCTAGTTAGAAGTGTACCTAAGTTAGACTTTACCAAGGATCACTTATGTGATGCTTGCCAACTAGGAAAACAAGTCAAATCATCCTTTCACTCAATCAGAGATGTGATCACCTCTAGGCCACTAGAAATTCTACACATGGACTTATTTGGACCCGTTAGTACAACCAGTCTAGGTGGAAAGAATTATGGATTTGTGATTGTAGATGACTTCACTAGATTTACTTGGGTAAGATTCTTAGCACACAAGAATGAGTCTTTTGAGGAATTTAAAGTATTCTCCATATGGATTCAATGAAAATTAGGTTGTGAAATATCAACAATCCATAGCGATCATGGTGGAGAGTTCCAAAATGATAGGTTTGAGTCATTCTGTCAAGAGATAGGAATAGAACACAATTTCTCAGCTCCTAAAACACCCCAACAGAATGGCATAGTAGAAAGGAAGAATAGAACTTTGGTAGAAGCTGCTAGGGCAATATTAGCGGAGTATACCCTTCCTAGATACTTTTGGGCAGAAGCAGTCAACACAGCCTGTTATGTTTTGAATAGAGTAAACATTAGATCGAAGCTGAATAAAACTCCATATGAACTCCTTAAGGTAGGACACCAAACCTTTCACATTTACATGTCTTTGGGTGTAAGTGCTTCATCTTAAATAATGGTAAATATCCCTTAGGAAAATTCGATCCCAAGTCTGATCAGGGTGTCTTCTTAGGTTATTCTTCTGTAGGTAAGGCCTATAGAATTTTTAATAAGAGAACCCTTGTAGTAGAAGAATCAACCCATGTGGTATTTGATGAATCAGATATGCCCTCAGAAACTAAAATTGAAGATGATGAAATAGAGGCAATTCAAGGAGTAGAGACTATGACCTTAGGAGATAGGGTCGAACCTCAGGAAGCTTTGCCTAGAGAATGGAGATATTCTTTTAGTCATCCTAAAGAGTTAATTTTAGGAGACCCTTCAGAAGGTGTAAGAACTAGGCATGGACTTAGGAAGGAGGTTAGTCACTCAGCATTCATCTCTACGATAGAACATACAAGTATAAATCAAGCCTTAGGAGATGAATTTTGGATTCTAGCGATGCAAGAAAAGCTGAACCAATTCACCAGGAATAATGTTTGGGAGTTAGTCAAGAGACCTAAAGAGCAAAGTGTTGTTGGAACAAAATGGGTATTCAAGAATAAGGTGAATGATTTAGGAACAATAATAAGGAATAAAGCAAGACTAGTAGCTAAGGGGTACAACCAGATTGAGGGGATAGACTTTGAAGAAACCTTTGCCCCGGTTGCTAGACTAGAAGCCATAAGAGTGCTCTTAGCTTTTGCTTGCTTCAAGAACTTTAAGTTATATCAAATGAATGTAAAGAGTGCTTTTCTGAACGGGGTAATTAAAGAAGATGTCTACGTTGAGCAACCTCCCAGATTTGAAAGTTCACAATTTCCAAACCATGTATTCAAATTAAAAAAGACACTATATGGATTAAAGCAAGCACCTAGAGCATGGTATGAAAGACCTAGCTCATTTCTTTTGGATAGAGGATTTAAAAAGAGTAGTGTAGATACTACACTCTTTTTACAAAAGGTCAAAGAAGAAATTCTCATTGTTCAAATATATGTAGACGACATCTTGTTTGGATCTTCGGATAAAAACTTATGCGATGAATTTTCAAAAACAATGAGTAATGAGTTTGAAATGAGCATGATGGGAGAACTTAATTACTTTCTTGGCTTTAGTGTAAAACAAATGGATAATGGAACATTTCTTAGCCAATCAAAGTATATTAAGGATATTTTGAAGAAATATGAAATGGATAGTGCAAAACCCATGAACACCCCAATGAGTTCGACAATCCAATTAGATAAGGATCCTAATGGAAAATCAGTATATCAGAAAAAATATAGAGGAATGATCGGATCCCTTCTTTACCTGACTACCAGTAGACCGGGCATAATGTTTAGTGTGTGCATTTGTGCCCGTTTCCAAGCTGATCCTAAAGAATCTCACTTAACTGCTGTCAAAAAAATTCTTAGATATCTACTAGGCACCCCAAACTTAGGAATTTGGTATCCCAGACACAGCACTTCCTTTGAAATCCTAGGGTACTCAGATTCTGACTTTGCAGGATGTAGGATAGATAGAAAGAGCACCTCTACTACCTGCCAATTCATCGGGCAATCATTAGTTTCTTGGTTCAGTAGGAAGCAAAACTCAGTAGCACTTTCCACAGCCGAGGCAGAATATATTGCAGCAAGAAGTTGTGTTGCACAAGTACTATGGTTAAAACAACAAATTCTTGATCTTGGACTACCTGTTGGAACCATCTCGATCATGTGTGATAACACAAGTGCAATTTGTATCTCTAAGAATTCAATTCAACACTCTCGAACGAAACACATAGACATTAGACATCATTTCATTAGAGATCACGTCGCTAAGGGAGATATATAATTACATCACATCGCTACAGGAGATCAATTGGCAGATATATTCACAAAACCTTTAGCTTCCGACACCTTTAGCACCTTGAGGACTAGATTAGGTGTCATAGATATAAATGCATAAAAAAAAGTAAAAAAAAATAAAAAAAAAATAATAATAAAAAAAAAAATTTTAAGGCTGCTCCTGATCACCACACACTCACCACACCAAAACTCTGCATTGACTATTCATCGTACTGTACGATCTACATCGTACTGTACGATACATCTCAATGTCCACCAACAAGCAGATTTCGGCTCTGTTGATCGTACTGTACGACCTACATTGTACTGTACGATAAGCTTCCCGCATAATTGCCTACCGTATTGTACGATATCTCTTCTTCGTACAATATGATCCACGTCAGCAACGGATTGGGATGAATTAAATCCGGTTGGTATGACATTATTGAGTATCGTACTGTATGATACCTCCATTTCGTACGGTACGATCCACATCAGCACAAAGGATAAATTTGAGTTAAAGCGGTTCGGTACGATATTTATTATGTATCGTACTATACGATACACCTGTTCGTACAATACAAAACTTTTGGTCAAAAGTCGTACTGAGGGCCTCGGGACGATCGATATTCGCCTGATCGTACTATACGATACCTATCGTACTATACGATTTGACTGCCTTTTCCTGAAATGGCCGGTCAGAATATTAATTGACTATCGTACTATACGATACCAGATCGTACTGTATGATTTCAGAAATTTCCTATAAGTACCCTAGCCTAGGCCGTTCAATTCACTCAATCCTCTCCTCACTCAGCCTTCACTTCATTTTTGTGCCCTCTTGCAATGTCTAAACGAGGTCGGATGACTACTGGAAGCTTGTCCTCGTCGAGTCGCCAACCTGATCGCTTTCTGAATAGTGAGAATGAGGAAGCCTACCACCGATACAAAGCCTGCAAAATTTCCCCTTCAAAAATGCTTAATCAAGCCGCTCTCAATTTCGAGGTAATGTGCCTCTTAGCTTCCACCACCTTTCAATCCCTACTCACCCTGGCATTTCCATATAATTCTAAACTTCTTTTTGAATTTCTCGCCAACCTCTCCTACACCGTCGATAACACCACTTTTCACTCCTTTGTTTGTGGCCGCACCATTGAGATAACTAGAGCTGACATCGCCCAATATATTAGGCTGTCCACTGAAGGACCTATGGTTCGCTCGTTTCTTACCGATGAATTTGAATGGAGCGATGTAAATAGAGTCCTTAGGAATACTGCTTTTCATCAAGACCAACCGCTTGTTCAATCCTTAACCCGAAATGCCCGTATAATTCAACACGTTATTCGAACCTCTATCATCCACAAAGGTGGCGACCATATCAATCTGACCCCTACCTTGTCCGTCTCTACCTACCTTATTATGTCCAACATTAAGTTTGATGAGGTCGATTTTATTAGCAACTATATTTGCCACATGACTTTTGTTTGTCTACCTACCACTCGACGGAAATAAAATCTGGCTCTTGGTCACCTAATAGGATATATCCTCCACAATAAATATCAATTATCCTACCTTGGTGAACCCGACATGCTTCCTATTTTTTATACGGATGCTTCCTTTCGTATTTTCTTTCATCGGGGACA